>JAOXJP010233740.1:0-10271 GCA_025762735.1 Platanus orientalis | reverse complement strand
CCTAAGATCCCTCTCTCCTAAATTCTTTCAAACTCTGTTTTCTTTATCAAAATAATCTAACAAAGAAATAATAGCTATCACCAAATTTTTAGGAATTTTTTTATACCTAAACGTGTACTTATATTCCTCCTTCCTAAATTCTCTCAATTCTCTCATTCTTCAGCTAAATAATCTCTTTCCTACCAATTTATCTCCTACTAAAGTAAACACTCTCTAATTTCTCTACCTACATTTTCTCCCCCATCCACGTGATACACC
Organism: Platanus orientalis; assembly: GCA_025762735.1. NCBI lineage: Eukaryota > Viridiplantae > Streptophyta > Magnoliopsida > Proteales > Platanaceae > Platanus > Platanus orientalis. The sequence continues at coordinate 10,013 of JAOXJP010233740.1, read as the reverse complement.
TTTACATTCTTTTCTTTTCTTTTTCGATATACTTTCTCTATTTTCTATTCCCTATTTTTTATACACCTAAAATCTGACCACTTTATTTTCACTTTAAACATTACCTAAAATCATTCTTCATAGAATTCTTCTATCTTCCTCTCACACAACATTAATTCACTCCTATTTAAAAGGCACCTCATTTTATCGCTCTACCTCAAGTCTATCTCCTTCTCTCACAACCTAAATCAATCCTTTCTATTAAAATGGAAAGGTTATATAAAATATTCTCTTCTTTTCTTATTTTGATTTTGCTTCTTATAATCGATAACACGGGCAATCCATTCTTGGAAAGCTTTTATTTTTTGGTTCACGGGAATATCATCATTGCCTGGGAGGAAAGAAAGCCAAGGTTACATTCAACGGCAGGACGAAAAAAAGCCAACTAACAATAGGTGGTTTTTAAACACTCCCAGCTCACAACTTTTTCAGGGTCTCTCCTTTTAATCAGAAGAAGATGCAACGAGACATGCCTCCAATCCCATCATCAGCTTCGATTAATGGCTGGGTTATATACTATGGAAGAAGTCTCCATTTTTTTTTTTTTTTTTGGTATCGATGTGTGGTTATAAAAGAAAATGCGTATTTAATAATCAATAATGGTTCAAAGAGAGTATTTACTTCTTTGTCTTTCAATTTCTTTTTTTAATTTCTTTTTTCTGAACCTAACATTTCCCAAACTAATTTTTCACAGTTTTGTTTTTAGGGCTGGTACAATAAAGTTCATCCTTACTTCATTTTTAATGCTATACAGTGTTAGAGATGGTGATCCAACCATGTGTCATTGCAGGGAGTCACCCATTAGTATAAGAGACGTTCTCTACACACTGGAGAACATAAGAACTACTCTTTTCAATACAGTTGAAATTATTTAGATAAACCAAACACTTTGAATGATATTTGCTTGAATTTATATGCTCAGTGTGTACAAGTAGCATGTAATGAGGTTAAGTTATGCCACCTCATTAAGTCCTTAGTTTTGTTTTATTCTAAAGGTCAGGTAAAAATAATAAATAGAAAATTATGGCTGATATTATCATATTGTGGAAAGGAGGCTAAAGTGAAAATGCAATTTCAGATTGTATTGGGGAGGGGTGTTAAAACTTTCTTGACCATAAAAATCATATATAAATTAAATAGAAGTGTGTGCATGCTTTATTCTAAAGTGTTTATTTAAAGAAATCCATTTCTTTTGGTTCGTGCTTTAGAATTTAGAGCTCACAACAGATCATGAATCTAAAGCTGAAAGGTACGACGCTATGTTTTTTTTTCTTCTTATTTTTCCTTTTATTTATTTATTTATTGGTTTTAGTAGTAGTATGTAGGAGTTAGGCAAATCTGGTCATGCAATTTTATGCTTTTGAGATTAATGGTTTGTTTGTATTAAGGTTTATTAAGTTTTGCCTTCGTGTTAGGTGGGTTCCCTACATCTTCAACCATAAGATGTGCTAGCCGATTTGATCCAGATATAAATGTGTGGAATGAAGGGACCTCCATGTCTATGCGTAGGCCTATTGTAAGTCGAGCATCTTGGATAACAAGCTTTATTTTGTTGGAGAGCTTAATAGAGGTCGAGGTGGTGCATTGATTCCCCTTCAATCTGCTGAAGTATTTATGGTTCTAAGTACCAAGCATGCCATTCGCAAGAGCTCAAATGTTACCTATTGCCATTTTGGTTGACATCCAAAAGCCTATCACTGCTGGAATGGCTTATGAAACTCAAAAAAAGTTATGAACTTTCACATAGCAGCTACTGGAAGGATGTTTGGGTCTTTGGTTTGAATTTTAAAACTCTAATGATTTCCATTATGATGCTTTTAGGGCCTGCTGTCAAGGATGGCACATGCTCATACATGATTGCATTAATGGAAGGCTAGGCTGGATGTTGTGCAAATAAAGTTGTAGTAGCTGCAAACAGAGAAAATAGATTGTAGAAATGAAATAAAATGGTTTCACTTCCATATGATAAATAGCTGTATATAAGAACCAGAAAATTATGGGGAAAAAGAAAGAAAGAAAAAAAAAACATGCAAAAGTGTACAAATTACGAACAAAAGCACCAAATTTTATTAATAGTTGATAAGAACTTGAGATTTGATCTAACCACATTCCATGCTTTTAAAATATCAAAGCTTATTTTCTTACACTAAGTAAATCAAATAGACTGCCGCACTAATATTTCTCATCTTTATTATTATTAAAAGGTCCTTAAAAAAAGGGAATTAGATTTTGTATGCCGTGTTTTGGACACAAAGCACCAAACAAAAAACGATCACATGTAATAGATATACTACACCTACAGTATACATACCATAACATTGGAAAATTCAATGCTTAATGACAACTCTTGCTTTCCGGTTATTAAAGTCTTTCCTATCAAACTCTATGAACTGCCTTGCCACACATATAATAGATATACCCCACACATATAATAGATATACCAAATCTACAGTACACATACCAGAATCTGTACTCCTCTACCAAACTATCTTCAAGAATATTCATATATTTGGATTTTTTTTGTTTTATAATTTAAAATAATTTTATCTTTATAGTCAATGCACTAAACTAATATAGCTAATATAGATCAAACAAATACAAAACAATCTACATGGCCATGCAAATTCACACGGGTTCATGGCTAGTTCTTTATTGGAAAGTCTTGATTGCATTACAATGCCTTGTTAGGCCAAGATTGGCTACATGACAATTGGCGCATACCGTCATTGCCACCCTAGCTGCTGATTCTATGGAATGGTGATCAACCTTATTAGGTGGTCCAAACAGATCAAATCCCATTGGTCATATATTTCAACGTAGTAGATGCCTTATTTGACAATGTACATATACGGTAATTGTGAATGGACAATTGAGAATCATGGGAGAAAGCTTTAATTGATATAGAGAAAATGGACGAGTCCACTGAAGCTACAACCACCATCTCGTTGCAGTCATTGTTGGCTACTAACACTCAAGAACCAATATAATGACTCAAGTGGGGGCTGGAAAGACACGGCTCGTATAGAAGTTGTGAAGAAAACCCTAGACTACACGGCTGTAGAAAGAGTTGTTAAATCAAATGAGTCTCATGCCACTCCTACAGCCAAGTGCATATTAGAAGATGAAATTCAATATTTGTTCTTGAAGGAAGTGGTTTTGAAGGGTTTAGAGCTTACCCCCATGGAGATTGATGACTCAAAGGCAAAAGTTCAAGATCCATTGCTCAAAGTAAATATGGGAAGTAAGGAGGACCCTCGATCAACCAATATCAAGGATCTACTAAAGCCATAATTGAAGGTTGAGATGGTTGCATTACTACAAAAGCATGCATATTGTTTTGAATGGAGTTATTGTTGGTTTGATTATTTAAAAACATTTTTTTTATTAATTACAAAAAATCTAAAGTATTAATTCTAAAACCCACATAATCACCATATTTAATTAAAGGATTTATGTAAGTTAAGTTCAAGGGAAACTACCTCATTGAGCAACCGAAAAGAATATACGAATCTAACCTGGTCTCTAAAGTCTCCACACTTACTTTAAAGTTCTTCATACTTCTCCCAACTTCATAACAATTATATCACCCACTTTGAATGTGGATAGCTCTATTTATATAGTTTTATAGAATCCAAAGTAACCCTACTAGGTATGGGATCATTATGGGGTCCTTGTCCTTGGACTATGGAACCCAATGTCATTGACTAAGTTAAATTGTATTAAGGATATTCTATCTTTTTTATTAGTGACAAACTATAGCACATCATTCATTGCAATAATCCTATGACATATTGCAACCGACCTCCCAAATATAAAAAAAAAATAACAACAAGGCCATTTCTTACACATATTTCACATATGCGTCATTCCATTGTTCAATATTCCTCAATGACTCCTTGTATAAAATATTAATCATTGTCTAATCCCATTGGTCATTAGTATTTGATTTTTAAGAACTCAATAAATTAATTAAACATCTAAAATATTTGTTTAATAAATTTTTTTTTAATTAAATATTATAATATATTGTTGAGAACGTTTGACAAATTATTTATCAAAAACCATTGACGTTAGATTTTAACATCCAATTAAATCGCATATATCCTAAACTGAATAAATATCTCACTTAAATGTAGTGGATTCTTTATTAAGAATTTGTACTCTCCCAGGTATCAAGTTAATTATCCAAACTTCTCATGGTATAACCACTGATTACATGGCTATCTACCAAGAATACTTAGATAAACATTAATGTCTTACGTCTAAAGACGAGTTTGTAAATTAAAACAACAATTATCTTAACAATAATGTTTTACCAAGTGTGTTCATAATGGATCCCTTTAGTGCATTTATATGACACACCTACATGTAGTATTACACTTTTATTTCAGTGATTAAGATTACATCACTCTATCATAAAACAACTTTACATGTAGCATCCCTATAAGTGACATGTCTAGCATTACCGACAACTATAAAAATTCAAGGCTATAGGAGCTAGATTATTAGATTTCCCAACACATTCTAATGTGTCTGACATCCTATTATGTTACATGAGGACCACATATCTTATCTCATAAGATCAAATAATTACTCATAAAAAAGGAATACATGTAGCGATGGAATTAAAAGTTCTTTATTAATTAAATAACCAAACAAATATATCTATATTTGGTGTGAGTGGCTTTGCTCAGACAAATATTTCCTTAGTTAACTGAAGATTAGTAAAACCTTATTTGCCAGTAAAGATAGGCTTCAAACTACACAAGCAACCCTGGAGGAGGATGCCCTCAAAAGTGACAGAGAGTACAAGAGGATGTCAAACAACTAATAAAGGTTGGCTTTATTTGTCCTATCATGTACGTACAATAGCTTTCAAATAAAATTTAGCCATTGAAAAAAAAATACAGGAAGCTAAGGATTTGTATAAATTTTAGATATTTAAATTGGTCATCTTATATGATGAGTGTCCCATGTCAATTGTTGATTTGTTAGTAGATGGACCAACAAAGTATGAGATCCTGTCTTTTATGGATGGACACTCAGTATACATATATATATATCAAAGATAGACTTATGGTGCCCATGAGCCATTGAGACTTATGCCTAGGTGGTCACGCCCTATGGGTTGAAAAACGTTGGGCCAACCTATCAACGAGCAATAAATGTAATGTTCAGTGACATGATTGAAAATTTGATGGAAGTTTACATAGATAATGTGGTAGTAAAATCAACCACTATAAATACTCATATGGGCCACCTTAGGCAATCATTTAAAAACATGAAAGAATATAAATTTAAATTGAATAATCTCACATACGTATTTGGAGTCTCAACTGAAAACTTCTTGGGTTTTCTGGTACGATAGAAGGGAATTGAGGTTGATAAAAATAAAGTAAAGGCCAGTCCTTCAAGTACCAAAAGGGCCTTAAATGGTTCTTAGGGCATTTTTAATTATTAATTATTATTAGTATTATTATTTGTGTAGATTCATTTTTGCTCAAACTTCGACTGGTGGAAGAGTTTTGCTATTAGGAGGAACACTAGCGAGTGTTTGATGCTTTGAAAGAATACTAAAGCATGATGCTCGTTATCACTCCGAATATAAGAGATAGTCACTCTGTTTTTTATGTATCTGCAACTGAAGGATCGGTTGGATCCTTCCTCGCACAAGAAAACGAGGAATGAAAGGAACATGCCATCTATTATCCATTAGGACTCTAAAATCAAGAAACGATATTCTCTGGTTGATACACTATACCTATCATCGTATGTTGATTATACAAAATTAAGGCATTATACATTATTTGTTATCACATATTGCTTTACATTATTTGTTATCACATGTTGCTTTTTTCTGATTACCAATACTGATATGATATCTAAGCCAATATTAAAAGGCATAATAGGTAAATGGATGCTTGAATTATCTGAGTTTAGCCTGCAATATGTGTTCCAAAAGTTGGCCAACTTATTGGCCGATCATCCTCAAGAACTAGATGTTGATGAAGTCAGATAATTAATTGACATGTTCGAAGTAAGCCCGGCGCATTGGACATTTGAATTTGATTGGTCAAGTACTAATTTTACCGCAATGACAAGTATTATAACTACTCACCTTCAAACCTGAAAAGTGAATATGCCTTTCGATTGGATTTTGATTGCACTTAATAATTAAGCCAAGTCCGAGGCATTGATCATAGGTTTAGAACTAGTATATCGTTCAGGGGCCAAAAACTTGGAGACAAGAGGGGATTCTCAACTGACCATCAAATAGTTGACTGGAGACTTTAAGTGCACAAGTCGGGGGTTAGCATCATACCTGGCTATTACTTTACAATTGATTGACAATTTTGATGACATAATAATAACCCATGTTCTCATGCAACAAATTTATCAAGCCAATGAAATGGTCGAAGTGGCATAAAGGGTCAGAATCCCTGAAGGGATTGATGAGTGAACATAAAAATATATAGGAAGTCTTTACCATCAGTTATAAGGGGAGGGCTTCTAGTAGAAGTCTTGATGGTTGATTATAGGTTAGATGATTAGAGGATCCCAATGAAACAATATTTAGAACGCTCAAATGCCATGGAGAGTAGGAAGATCAAAATAATGGCCTTGAATTATGTGGTTTTGGGAGATGACATGTATCAAAAAGGTTTCGATGGTCATCTCCTTAGATGTTCGGGGGAAGACAAGGCTGCTGAAGTGATGGTCCAAGTGCATATAGGGCAATGTGGAATTCACCAAGGTGGGATAAAGATGAGATGGTTGCTCAACAAATACGAGTATTATTGACCCACTATTATGACAGACCGCATTAATAGACATGCCAAAGCTTGCAAGGAGTATAAAAGCATAGAGCATTATAGAGAGCTTCAACGGCTAAATTAAACTCTATTGTCAAGAAATGGCCTTCCAGACGGTGGGTCCTATATCTAATTGGCAAACTAAACCCATTTTCACCGAAGTTACATGGATTTATCATTGTGGTAACCGATTATTTTACTATGTGAGTGGAAGCCAGACCTCTTAAAGAGGTAGATCAACCTGGAGTCATAAAATTCATATAAGAATCTATTATATACCCGATTTGGCCTGCGAGAAGGTCCTTGTATCCATGATACATGCCTTGGATCCGCTAGACACAAAAACCAGCAAAAAATATTTGATATGTTGCCACTGAAACATCTTCACCGAACCTAAACTCTGTCTCATTTCGTATCTTCAACTTGTTCATTTTTATATTTATTCTATATTAATATTATTCAATAATATACTCGCCAACCAATCCAACAGTTTTGTGGAAGGGTCTCATTGACAACGGTTGTGTACTAGTTTGGTTGCTTGTTAAGGAGGCTTATGAGTGGTTGGAGAAATGTCGTTTTAAAAAAAAAAAAAAAGCAGAAAAAAGAAAGCAAATATAAACGTTGTAAAAGAGAGAAAATAAAAGTGCTTTAAAAATTTAAGGAGTTTGTTAGAGGAGAGGGTCCATGTGAAAAGAAAAAGTAGAAATGCACGAGAAATTTAAGGAGTTGAGTAGAGGGTTTGTGTATATACATAAAAAATATACGTTAGATATACTAGGTTAGATGGAAAGTAGCTTGGTACGGGTCTCGTATTTTAGGTCTCGTCAAAATACGAGGGTAAAGCTACATTGCCTAACAAAGATTGTTAAACTGAGGGTATTACAGTAAAAACATAATGAGTATGTACTTCATACGCCCTTTGTCAGATATCGTGCCGTGAGTAGAGATTGGAGTGGTACCCGTCCATCTAAAGGGTTCAGACTTGAGATCCTTTTCAATGGGAATCTAATGGGAGATTGTTTGGTTGCAGGTTTTTGGGTGAAGTTATTGGCACCCCAAAAAAACCGCATCGCACCCCCAATTTTTTTTCTTTTTTACCCCTTTTCCAAACTATGCTTCACTCTCCCTGATGCATCTCTCTCTCTCTCTCTCTTTCGGTGTTCTCTCTCTCCATCCCTTTTCTCTCTCTTCCGGCCTTCTCGCTCTTGTCCCTCCTTTCCCCTCCCTCTCTCTCTCTCTCTCTTTTTTAGGCGTTTGAAGGTTCAAGTCCAGGTAGGGGTCCTCCTACACGGACGTGAAGATCTAAACAAGTAGACACTTGTATGAATGTGAAGGTCCGAACATATAGGCATTTGTTCGAACCTTCACGTTCGTGTAGGTGTCCACCTGTTCGAATCTTCACGTATCTGTGTAGGGGGGTCCCCGTTCGGACTTGAACCTCCTAACACAAGAAAGGAAGAGAGAGAGAACACCGGAAGAGAGAGGGAGAGAGAAAGAGGAAGAGAGAGAGGGAGAGGGAAGTGGGAGGAGGGGTAGCTTGGAGAGGGGATAAAAAGGAAAAAAAAATTGGTGGTTGATGTAGATTTTTGGGGGTGCCAGGTTTTTTTTTTTTTTTTTTAAGCTGCTCCTAACTTCCAAAGACTAACTGACGTTTTTTTTCACCTACTCTGTGATGGACTCAAACGTTCTAGCGGCCGGAAAGAAAGTGATGCCGCTTCGGACGTGACGGCGAACGATATACGTGGTTAAATATGCACATGTCCACGGCCATTACCCAGTCCCGTCGAAAACCTTAATTAGGGAGTAGAGACAAGAAGCAACCATGAAAATCCTTCATGTTCCTTGTCTGCAAGAAAACTACTCGTACCTGTAAATTCTTCTTATCTGTTTCATTCTCTCGTTAGGATCGCCAATTAGGGTTTTTTACGTTGATCTTCTGTTTCTGTTGTTCAATATCTGAAGGTTACCCTCAATTCCTGTTCTTCGATTTGCAAAATCATTGACGAAACCTCTAAAGAAGCTGCAGCAGTCGATCCCGTCGAACCAGAGAAAGTTCTTCGAGCAGCGAACGAAAATGGTGTTAATGTAAAGCTAGTTCTTACCACTCACCATCACTGGTATGCTATGCTTATATATATCAAATTCTTTCTTCAGCTTTATGTCGAATGTAGTGTCTTATTCCTTCAATCCAAAAGGTGTTGTGCTGGCTCAAAACCGGTTTTCATTTTGTGATTAGTATCTTATTCCTTGGAGCCAGTTGCACAGAGTTTGTCTTAATATTTGAACTGATGATTTGTGCTAAAATTGTGAATCTTATAGCGTTGGTGTCTTTGTTTGCTGTTTGTGGTGTCCCATCATAGATTCCTGGACATGCATCGGTTTCCATAACCCAAGGATTGGCGAGGGAAGGAATCTATCCAAAATTTATAATTGTACGGTGTAACAGCTGTAAAATGGACATGGGGAATAAATAGTAAACTCGTTTATTTAATTTATAGGTGACTGATAGACAATAGACATAAAATACTCTCAATAACATCCATATTCATCACTCCAATTGTCTATCTGACAACAAACATCCATCAAAGCCAATAGATATAAAAGACTTTAAGAACATCCATATTTATCACTCTAGCTATACATCCAACAACAAACATCCATCCACGCCCATAAAAATAAATAAATAAATAATATCAATATTTCATTATTTATTAAGTTCAAAATAAATAAATCTAAACTGTAAAAATTTCCAAAAGTAATAAAAACTTATATAGGTCCAATATAGAATGAGTGCGGCTGAAATGAGGATGTTGAGATAGATGAGTGACAAAACTAGAAAGGATAAAACTATGAATGAATTCATTTGTGGGAGTTTAGGGGTAGCACCAATAGGTGATAAAATGAGAGAAAGTCGATTAAGATGGTTTGGGCATGTGCAACGAAGACCAATGTCTGCACCAGTGAGGCGGAGTGAGACAATACAATACAAGTTGAAGGTGCTAGAAGGACTAGAGGAAAGCCAAAATTGAGCTAGGTGGAGGTAATAAGGAGGGACATGGCAGCTTGTAATTTAACAGCAGATATAACCCTAAACAGAGCGGAAATGGCGGAACAGGATTCATGTAGCCGACCCCAAATAGTTGGGATAAGGCTATTTGTTGT
>JAOXJP010233739.1:0-10271 GCA_025762735.1 Platanus orientalis | reverse complement strand
AAGATTTATGAAAATAAAATAAGAATTAAGTGGAAACACATAGATAATGTAAAATGAATTAAAACATTACAACACTTATACAAAAAAAAAGACAAAAGACTAAAAAATGAAAAGAAGAATAATAAAAAATAAAAATGAGGATCATACCTTTGGGATGTTACACTCGTGAATGATTGTTCTTCCTTTAGTTGGACAGCATGTCTCACATGTTCTTATTAACGTTGAAATTGAATAGACAACAATGGAGATGATGGTATGTTTTAAGAGAGAGAGGGAGAAAGCTTCTTGGGGAATTTGAGGGGATTTTTCCTCCCTTAAGAAAGAGGGGTGATCTCCTATTTATAGGATTTTAGTGGGCTCTCACATAAAAAAATGGGAGTGAATGAAGGAATGTGTTGAACCAAAAGATGAATGATTGGAAGATTGGAATGAGGTGGCTAGGTAGTTTTAGGAAGTGAGAGTTGGTGGGTTAAAATTAGTATGATTTTTGCCTAAGTGTTAATGACATGTCAATTAAAAATGGAAGAATAAGTGATTAAGAATCTAAAAGTGGAATGAGAGTGTGCTTGACACATGCAGATTTTCATCTATAAAAAGGAGAGTGAATTGGGAAGTGTGTTGGACCAAAAGACGAATGATTGGAGAATTGAAGTGAGGTGGCTCGGTAGTTTTAGGAAGGAAGAGTTCGTGAGCCAAAATTGGCATCGTCTTTACTTAAGTGACAATGACATGTTAATAAAAAATGGAAGGATGAGTAATAAAGAATCCAAAAGTGGAATGAGAGTGTGTTTGATACATGTAAGGCATGTGGCATGGACCAAAAAAAGTAATGTGATGTGAATTTAGGTGTGTTAGATTCATGCCAAGTATGTGACTTGTTAACCTAAGATGTTTATATATAGGTTTGGACTTAAGCTAAAATATTGGGTGCTTGTGTATAGGTTTTAGACTAAGCTTAAGGGGGTGTTTGGACACATGTTTTAGGTTAGGCTAAAGGAGCACTTGGTTACAGGGTTTTGGCTAGGTGATGCTAACACCAAAATGAGGGAGGATTAAGGAAGTGGTAACACATGTCAAAGAAAGTAGGATTTTGATTTGACGTGTCACAATGCATTGTAATATGGTGTCCCCATACGGAATCTTGTTGTCTAAATATGAAAATTTTGAAAATTTGTTTATCTTGATTAAATCAATGCCACTGATCATCATGGTGGGTCCGATTTTTTATCTAAGGCTCTGAAGTACTTGATCAGATGGTCGCAAATTGATACGATGCGATGAAAGGCCTAGGAATGAACTTTGAATGTCGTTTCTAGTACCCTCGAGGTTTTAAGGCATGATGAACCCATCTGTGTTGTCTAATTGACTATCTAATTTGAATCTTGTTCAGAATTTGAAAGATTCTAAATCGAGGGTCAAGATTCACCAAAAATTGGAACAATGGATTTTGATGATCGAACACTCTATTTCAAAGATTTGGAACATTCTGGATGCATTTATGAAGTTAGATTGATCATTTAGGATAAAGACCAAGATTCTCCGAAACATGATATGACAAAATTTGTTGATCAAACACTCCATTTCTGGGTTTTGGACCATTCCGGACGCATCTATGACACCCAATTGATTGTTTTATGCTTGTATAATGAGATTCGGTGGTTCACCTTTAATGAGGTGTAAAATCATAATTTCTAATGTAGATGTGACCGAACTTGGGACAATCATTAAGAAAACAATGAGATTGAAAAGAAAGATAGAAATATGAGAAAAAGGGGTCCAACAAAGATCTTAGGAAAAAATCAGGGGTTTAGAATGCCAAATTAGGAAAGAATGGGGATGACCTAAAAAGGGGAGGTTATCTAACCACATGGGCTTCCTAGGTTGCCTAAGGTCAATTCTAGAGAGTTAGTGTTGCCCATCAAAAGAAACCTTTGGACTCTGGGCCAAAATTAAGTGTTGACACTTACTACTTTGGATTTCTTGTTTCGATACATCGAAATCATCATCCCAAGTAGCAGTCATGGCTTTTCCCTTTGGCTTGTCCTTCTTGTTTTTTTTTATTGTCGTAATCCTCGGTAATCTGACATTGCCATTTGCATTCATAGCAAATAGGAAGATCTTTGGAAGAATCATTGTTCTTCCTATAGTTAGGATAGACTTTCCTAACAAATTTATTTTTAGAGACATCTCTGACATTTCTCTTGAAAAACTTCTTGAACCTATTAGCCACTAAGGCTAATTCTTCATCGGTTTCCTCATTAGATCCCAAAGGGTTTTCTATCTTAAGGGCAATACATTTTTTCTTGGTGGGTTCCTTGATGGAGACTTTATAGGTTTAAATGGAACCAATGAGTTCTTATAGCTTAATTGTTTCTATGTCTTTACTCACTTCAATGGTCATTACTTTAGGTCTAAACCTTTTGGAAATAGACTTGAGTAATTTTCTCACGACCTTAGTCTCACTCATTTCCTAACCTAAGCTCTTTATTGAATTTACAAGGTTAGAGAGTTTAGCATGGAATTGAGAGACTTTCTCATCCTCTTCCATCCTTAGTGCTTCAAATTGTAAAGTGTACATTTGGAGTTTTGACATCTTTACAACATTAGTTCCTTCATGAATGACTGAAAGGTCTTAGGCTTCTTGGGTTATTTTTAGGTGGAAAATTCTCCTAAAATCATCAAGAGAAAGTCCATTAGTAATGACATTTAATGTCTTATAGTTGAACTTGTGTGCATCTCCTTCAACCGTGGTCCACTTACTACAGGGTTTTTTAGAAGGCTTATAGCCATCAAATACCGAATCCCACACCCTATGGTCAAAGGCATTTAGGAAGATTTCCATGCGAAATTTTCAATAGCCATAATTACTTCTATTGAATAATGGAGGTGTGTTGACCGACTTACTAGAATCTTCCTTGGTCATCTAAGGATTTTCTAGTTGTCTAAATTTTTTTTTAAAGATTCTTTTTAGAATTCAAAGTTAGGATCTAACTTGGGTTGTTAAGCCTTATAAGAATAATTGTGCTCTGATACCAATTGAAATTCTAAGTGTGTAAATCTTAGAGGGGGTGAATATGATATAATTAAAAATTTTAATTATTTTTACCTTAATTTAATTTAGACGAGTTAATGGTTAATGTTTAATATTAATTAATTCACTTAAGGTGTTTGGTGCTCAAATGCTAATGATTTCAAGTATGAAAAATGTAAGTGACTATCACACAAAGATCACATACCACAACACAAGAATCTATAGTGGTTCGGTCACACCAAGGCCTATGTCCACTTTCAACTAGTCAATTTATTAATCAATCACAATGATTACAAGGAATGAACAAACCTTAAATTATGTGTTTGCTATCTCTGACAAGCACGACCTTGGCTGTCTCCGAGCCAAGGACATATAAGTCATCACACGACATCTTTGACCGTTGACAGAAGGGTAAGGTATAAATACCAAAATGGTTCTTAATCAAACCGGTATAGTAATTTAGTCCAATAAGGGAATCGATGTCCCAATATATGGTATGACTCTCAATAGCCAAATATGCAAATTTGGTCAACCAAGGGAGCTAAGTACTAATGTAGAGAGTGGCTCTTAATAGCCAAATATGCCAATTATATGGTTTATACCAAAGCAAAAGAGAGTGTGTGAATGCCTCTAGAGAAGACTAATATGCATAAGTAATCACACAACCAAAAAAGCCTGTATAAAGAAAAATATAAGTGAAGCTCAAATAGGGCAATATCACATGGAGAGTGTTCACTAAGGATTTATAAATAGAGTAGTGGTCTAGATATGCAAGCTAACCACAATACTAATTACTATGTAAGTAAACTCCAAAATGTGAAGCAAAAGCTTTACTTGAACCCTTAGGTTGAGAGTTTGAATGCTAGGAAGTGTAGGAGAACCATCATCGGCCTTCGTCCTTTCTTCTCTTACAAAAGAAACCTCCTTCTCTTGCAAAAGAAACCTCCTTCATGGCCACAAGAGAGAGAATCGATTCTTTTATTCTTCTTTAGAAGATTGAAGCTTGAGTGAAAATGTAGAGAGTGTATAGCTAGTGGAGCTTTTCTTCTTTTCTAAAACCTCTTTCCTTTCCCTTTTGCAAATTCTTTTAAACCCTTAGGTTTAGAAGAGAAAAAAAAAATGCTCTTTTATAGAGGTCGTGGCTCACCATAACTTTTAGATGAGAATCATTCAAAACGGGCAACAAATCTGGAACATAGATTTCAAATTTGAAATGTTTCACCTAGTTTGGAGTGCTCCATTAATGTTGGAGTACTCCACTAGGAGAAATTCTCTCAAACAGTAAAGACCAAAGAATTTATAAAGCGCTCCACATTAGGGTTGGAGCGCTCCAAACTGACAAGATGATCTACCAGTTTGGTTGGAACGTTCTAGCTTTATTTTAGAGCACTCCACCACCTCTAGAGTGCTTTAATATTGCTTAGAGCGCTCCACTCTCCCTGGTTTTGTGTATGTTGGTTTTAAGGCCATTTATAATCATATGGGAGGTGGTCTTGGGGGCGTTGAGGGTCTTTTAAAGTGAAACTTACCCTCACTTACCTTTGCGGACGCATAAGGACATGAATGATGTGAACATGTCGCTCTAGTCCTTGCATGATCCCAACTTGCTTCTTTGGAACATTCTTGGTCTTTAAGAGCAATCTTCATATATAGTGGACATAAGAACCTCCTAGACTCTAGTTTGAACATGTCATAGCTTAGTCTATCAACCCATGTATTTTTCTACTCATGAAATTTACAACATATGCATTTACACTATTAATCTTCAATATTTGAAAATTTTACATAGATCCAATGAGAAAATACAATTGAACATAAATCTAAAGTCCAATTCTCTAAACTCTAACCAAATAAACCTAGATCTAAAAAGATTGGGCTTACCTTTGGCTTAGGAGAACTCTTTCTCCCAATTCTCTTTGATTTCTCCTTATTTAAGACACTTCTAACATAATTTGGGGGTGAAATGGGGTTATAAACAAACCATGGTCACTTTTACTATTGAGGAAAAAAGCCCCTTAAAATTTCTGCATAATTTATTTCGAAAATATTTTGGACCCATGAGCCCTCAGGAAACCCTCGTGAGCCCCTGCAGGTTGGTGCAAGCGCTCGAGGTCACCCACCACGAGCCCTCATAGGGTGGGGTGAGTACTTGGCTTGCACAATCCTAAAAACTCCACTTTCTGGAGTTAGACCCATGATCCCTTGCCCCAATAGGTGAGCCCTCGCAATCAACCATCGTGAGCCCTCATGATCAACCACCACGAGCACTAGCAGTCTCTAGATTTTTTTCTAGTGTAAACTTGCTATGGGAAAATAGTCATAACTTTCTTTAGAAAACTCTGATTCTCTCACTGTTTGTTGTGTTAGAATGTAGACTCTTAGATATTTCTAATGGTGTGTGATTTAAACTCTAATTCTTCTAGGATTTATACAAATTTGTCTATGAAGTTACCTAAAATATGCTCTTAGGACAACTTTAGAACTTTTCAAGTTCATGACCTATCTTTGTTTCTTCCTTCTAATTCATTCTATTGAATTATAAACATCATTATAGACTTTCCAAAATATGCTTAAAATACATTTTTCCCTTACACATGCATAATTACCTTTTTACCTTTCTAATGCATTACGGGGTATTACAAAACATATACCCACGATTTTTCTTTATCAAAGTAGTTACATATGGCTAAGGCTCATATAGCTCCTTTGAGTGGAGTCCATCATATTACTCCTTAATGGAGGGGCCTTATTCATTGTCTCACTTACAATTTTGTGAGTGGTTAACATCATATTATTCCCTAATGGAGGGACCGGATACCATCATATTATTCCCTAATGGCAGAGTAGGATACCATTATATTATACCTTAATGGTGAAACTGGATACCATCATATTATACCCTAATGATGGAGCCTTTCAAAACACATAAATGTGATCAGAAATTCAATTTACATAACAATATACAATATATCCATTTACATAATCGAAAGATAATCACATAATCACATAACTCAAATCTTTAGAACAATTTCACTGATTTTTTCTAACATAAAACATGGGATGCTTGACCCTTCTATAGAGCACATAAGGAACTAAGAGTTCTATAAATATTTTCACTTTCGGGTGGAACATGAAACATAATATAGAGAAGGGAAATGCTCAAAATATTGATTGAAAGTCTTAAATATAATTCATAAACCGTTTTGGGAACTATCAAGCTTCAAATCTAACAATTATATATGGACTTGGTTGAAAAACCCCTAAATATTTATGAAAACTTGGAAGAGAAATCCATTTTAAAACAAGGAAGATGAAGATTTATGTGAGAACCCATACCTGGATTAAATACACTTAGTACAATTTAAGTGCATATGTAATGACATGTAAACTTGACTAACTTTAGAGACAAATTTGTATAAATCTAGGAATAATTAATGAGAAAATTTTATGTCATTGAAAAAAACATCAAAATCAAGTTCTAACAGAACAAACGGTGAGTGACTCCGATGTTAAACAAAGAAGTTATAAGCGTTTGAGTGCAAGAGAGTCAAAGCAAAAAAAAAAATAATAATAATAAATCTAGGCAAAGCTCGATCGATTGGGAGGACCCCAATCAATCCGGCTAAGGTGATCCAATTGATCGGCCGTGTGTAGCCCGATCGATTTGGAAACCCTCGATCAATCGCCCCTTCGCGGATAGTTTTAGAAACTCCAATTTTCGTGGAGTTTGATATTTAGAAGTTCCTTAATGGCCTTGGGACTTCTTTAGGGACTATATAAGCTTAATATTGAGACTTAATTCGACACAAAAATGCAAGAAACAAAGGAGATGGAGAAAACTAAGGAAAAACTAGGGTTTGGAGGAAATTTTGGGTTTTTTGGAAGAGGAAAATGTTAAAACTTTACAACAAACTTTGGAATCCGATTTTCTGCAACTAGAGGCAAGTAATGATACAAAACATACTTGTTTTCCTATTTTTATTTAGGATATTAGAAGTTCTTTGATAAGAAAGCTAAAGTTGAAAGTTTATGATTCTTTGCAAGTAATGATATGAAACTTACATGTTTCCCTATTTTGTTTAGGATCTTTGAATGAAAATATATGTTTTCAAAAGTGATTTTTCATTGTTTCTTTCATAAGTTCTTATAAAGAAGAAAGGTTTTAGAAAGATTTATGATTTATTATTTGTGTTGAGTTGGCATAAGTTTTATATTATATAAGTATAGTAAATCATCCATTGATTCTACATGTTGGAAACTTGATTTTATGTTAATACTTAAAGTTACATGTTGGCCATATTTTGATTAATTGTTATAAGAATATATGTTTAGTTTATTCAAGTTTTGATAAGAATAGACTATGCCATATATAATTTTTTGCAAGAAATCAACATCATTCATGTTATCTCATGGATTTTGAATATAAAATATTCTTACATGGGCCAAGTAAATTCTTTATTTTGCAAGTGATTTCAGCATGTATTTTCTATGTGTTTTTACAAAAGAAAACATAAAATTTGAAAAAGAAAAAAATGGATTTTGAAAGATAAGTTTTGGTAGAAAGACATATATTCATGCATGCTTCTATGAAGATATGTGATAGATTGCATTATAATAAATTCTATGATATGTTGTGCTATAGTTATGCATGCAATTGTATAAAAAGCTTTTGATAATTAGGGTAATGTGAAGTTCCATAATTGGAACTTAAGAAAGTGAATTATGCTTAAAAGAAAGACATATGCATAAGTTTTGTTGAAAAAATCCTTATGGATTGAAGTGTGAAGGTCTTAATGATCAATATGAAAGTGATGTGAAGAACCTGTCCAACAGATTTATATGTGGGGTTATGTTAGTGATATGAAGTATGTGATGTAAAAACCTATCAAACAAGTTTGTATGTGAGCTTGTGTTTGTGAGATATGATGTGATTGTGTTAAGACCCAAGAAGGTTTAAAGAATGAATACCCATTGTGTTTGTGATAATCTGCCTTTCAAGTTCATATGAAGGCTTGTGATAACCTATTTATAGGTTGGTATGTAGGTTTGTGATGACACTATGTGATAGGAATTTGATAACCTGAATCATATGAGTGGAAGATATTAACCAAAGATGGGCTAAAAGTGATAAGTTCTATTTATAAAAGTTTAGAGATCCTAAATGTGAAAGAAATTAGAATGTAAAAATGTTGAAACTTTTGAATAAATCTAAGTGTTTGAAGATCATTTAAGGATTTCATGTGAAAAGAAAGTTTAGAATGATTGTAAGCAAATGAATGAAGAAGAAACCCAAACATTAGGAAAAGTAAAGCAAATATATGAACCTTAGGTATAAACTAAAACTTGTGTGTGATAATGTGTGTTTGTATGAAGTAAGAAAATAAGTTAAGTATAAGATAAGTTATGTTTGTTCTATATGTATCTACATGTGAAAATTTTGATTTCAGTAAATTAATTAAAGTTTTGTTTTAAAAGGTTATGTTCAGTTTTTAACAAAGTTTATTTTGGAAAAGTGTCTTGAAAAGAAAAAGTTCTACAAAAATTTGTGCTAAACTTTGGTTATAATTCTGGTGTGTTTTATATTATTATTCGTGAATCATGGATTGACCCATGTGCATTATTTTTCAGATTAATATACTTTATAAATGCTGTCCAATGAATACAAAAAAAAAAAAAAAAAATGATATGTGATGAGGATCTTTCATTAGAGGATTTAGTTTATGTTTTATATTTAGACTTTATTTCAGACTTGATTCTTAGTTAGTGATGCTTATTTCAGTTTCAGTTTTATGTAGACCCTTACGAGGGAGATGTCAGTTTACTCTAAGTTTATGAACTCATGAGTTCGGATTTTATTTAGTCTTATGGTTCACGAGTTTTATTTTAGCATAATTTATGGAAAGTAATATTTGAAAAGTTGATGACTTGTTTATGAATAAGGTTTAGACATCTTTCCACTAAACTAATGTGAGATTAGATGTGTGATTTCAATGTAATTATAATATAGAAATTCTTCTGCAAATACATAATGATTGTGTAAGAAAAATGAAAAAATATATAAGGTTCTTTAATAATATTCCACTGCAAAAGGTCTTAAACATATATAAGTAAAATGAGTGTTAAGAAATTAACACTCTGAAATCTCTTCTAGGGATGAGATTTCAAGGTGTTATAATTTACATTATAGTTTTAATCTACATATTTTATGCCATAAACTTTTCAAATCATGGGCTTTAAAACCATTAGATCCAAGATCCTAAATACGAAACATGTATACATCTTACAAAATCGCTAACTATCGATAAGTTTCAAATAAGGATTTCTAAGAACTTGAGAATAAAACATGTGCACATTCAGTATTATCAATCATATCACATTTTTATAGAAAATCAAGGATCCTCTTGTAAAATCTCATTCCCCTTGTGGATTCGTTCCAAGGAACCCTCTAAAAATTTTATCTTTGCAATATCCCAGATGTAGAATACTAAGAACAATGAGATTTCATGAAATCTTCAATAAAATTCCAAAACTAAGAGGAATCTCCCAAGGTTTTGAGTTTTATGGTTTACCTTGCCAAATTGGGGATCTCTCTTCCTTTCTCCACTGCCTCTTCTCATTTACTCTTTTCTTATGTTTTTAGATCTCAAATGGGTAATCCTAAGGTTTTATCTTGTCAGAAGTGGGTCCCACATAGAATTATAAACAACTTTTTGCTCGAAATTTTGTCTTATTTTTCAAGATTTTGCCTGCTGGATTAATCCAACGTCAATTTAGATCGATCTAGATAATCTGTGCAGAAAACAAGTAATGTCAGATCGATCCAAGCATACTCTAGATCAATCTAGACTGTTGGATCAATCGAGCAATACTCTTGATCAATCTACATTTCTAGATCTATCCAAATTTGGATTGGATTAAACCAAATTGGTCAACTTATACATATTTTCCAAATTTTACTCAATTTTGACCATTTTTGTGTGACAGTTTCCTTTCTAAATTCATGGGTGGTCTTCTATAGCCATGCTATATATATACACAAACATAGATGGGAAGCAAATGTTTTGTGATAAAAATGCATCTATGAATTATAAACAAACATGTGTTGTTTTTGGGGGATAAAAGGGTCCAAAAAAGTGTTCAGTTGAAGAAGTAGGTGGTCAATAAAAGACATAAAATTCAAAAACACATCATGTATCAATCAATGGCATGAAAACAGACAATCATTCTCCATATATAATAT
>JAOXJP010233738.1:0-24301 GCA_025762735.1 Platanus orientalis | reverse complement strand
CCCCCCCCCCCCCCCCCCCCCCCCCCCCCCCCCCCCCCCCCCCGGGGACGGTGCAGAGGGTTACGCAATCCCCTCGGAGAAAGGGTGGGCAGTAGGATTTAAAAAAATTAAAAAAAGTAATCTAAGCATCTAAATCGACCAGTATACTAAAATTTCAAGATCATCTTTGGTCATGGAGGACTATGAGTTACCCATGTCTTTGCATTGGGATGTGAAATCCTATAAACGAGCCAAGAAGTGGGCTGCTATGTTTGATGTTCTTGTGTGAGAGTAGAAGACTTCATCAAAATCATTACATAGGATAAAGGATCTTAGATGGCCTAGCAAAATCCTACATCATTACATAGTGTTTCCCTCATAAGCCCCCAAGATTTGGTGCACTCCATTATCGAATGCTTAAGGTCCACTAAAAATGCAGGGATGGGCATGTAAGATCAAAAGTGAAAATCACGTTCCCCAAAAAATACCAATCGAATGCAGGGTGCACCCCCTCAACGAATACTTAAGGTCCACTCACATGCAACACTTTCGATGTTGTGTCTGTCCTGCATATGGGTGGACCTTAGGATTTCGTTAAGGGGGTGCACCAAATCCATGCTGCCCAAGAATAGCATTCCCCAAGCCACGCATGCAAAGTTGGTAGCTCAAAGAAACTCAGCAAAATCCAAAATTGGGACAGCTCTAGTTGCCCTATATAACAGTTCTAGATTGAATCAAAATAACCTCAAAGTTGCCAAACAATACCCTTCTTCCATGCAATCCCATATCTAGTTTGTGGAGAAAGACAAAAGAGGAACAAAATGAAGCCTTTGAGGAGACACTACTATCTAAGTTAAACCCAAGAAGCCGTATAAAAATCATAAAAGCTACCAAACCCTGAAACCCATATTGGAGAACCACCCATTCCTCACAAAATTGCCCTTTAAGCATTCCCTACAAAGATCCCACATACCCCTAAAACATTAACAATTAAGAAATCAAATTAACACTAACCAAACATAAATTGGCATGCGTTTTGTTCCTTTTTTATAAAACCAAGGGGGAGAGAGAGAGAGAGAGAGAGAAACTCTTGCTGGGTAACCTTTATCTTTTTCTTTTAACTGCTTTTTCTCGTAGAGGACCAAATGTGAAGAACGGTACAGCTAGGGTCTTAGATGACCCTTAACTTTGCTGACCGTGGCCAAAGGTTTATGTTTGGAGTGTGACCGATATGTCGACCATTGCTTGGTTCGGCCTTGGATTTGGGGTGAAAAGCTTTCTGAGCGGCCTCCCCTGCACTTTATTCTCTTCAAATTCGATACTTAGCTGTACCAAGAACGAGGTTTTGAAGAGAGAAGACCTCTCTCTCTCTATGTTTACTACATTGTCTTGTTCTACTTTCAGAATCTCATCCTCTCTTCCAAGCAATACAGTGTTATCAATCTCTGTTCTCTCAGTTCTGAAATTGTGAGCTTCTGCAATCCTTCTCTTCTTTAATTTGCTGTTTTTTGTTGTTAAATTGAGTTAGAAGAATACCCATTTGTTGTTGTTTCCGTCTTTCTTGTAAAGCAGTGATCTTCTTTGCATGAGTCTGAGAAAACCAGAAACTAGAGAACTGAGTTCTTCTCTTTGATCCTCTACTCGTTTCAGTGAAAACCCAGAAATTGGGGAAGAATCCCTGTTTTGGGGAACCTTTTTTTTTTTAACTTTAATTCATCCTTCTTTCATATCTCAGTCTTCCATGCATCACACTTTCCTCGGTCCCACATATTGACATCCCTGGGCGGCTGGTTCTCTCTGGTGCAACAGTTGATTTCATAAGAGCTTGTTCTCGTTTATTGTAGTCTCTGATGGCTCTTTGCTTTGTCGGCATACTCCTCAAGCTCCTACAGACCCATCTGCTTCACTTGGGTTTTGGATATTGGAGATGTAAGTTCTGAAGATGCGCAGTAGTGAAGCTATTTCTCAGTTCATCCTCAACAGAACCGAGAAAACCGAAGTAACAGAGAAAATAGGAATAGAAAACTTGCAATTTTTTAAGCAGGAGAGCTTTATGAAGCAGTAGTGAAACAATGAGAGATGAGAACTCAAAGAAAAGCAAGGTCTTGAGAAATACTAATTTCTCTACTCTGAACTCTTTTTTTCACTTGCACGTTTTCTGAAATTGCTGACTTCTCTGTTTTCTTCTTTTGTTTCCAATGAAGCTCTCATGGTCTAAGACTCTGGTTAGGAAATGGTTCAATATCAAGGGCAAAGCTGAGGACTTTCACGCAGATGAAGTTGTTTACGGAGGTGGTCAATCTTTGTATTTTTTGTTTTTGTTTTGTTTTTATCTGTTTCTGGATCACCTGCCGGATCTTTCCTGAGATTTGGTTTCTGTTCTTTGTTTGGACATGGGGGTTTCTTCTTATCGAAAAAATTAGGGTTTTGGGGATGTGAATCTTAGCCTTGTTTGTTTGAAAATTGGTTTTATGTGTGCAACAAAGGTCGCAACTTGACTTCTTTCTGTAATTTCTCCGGATTCTAATTACCTGTCTTTATTCTTCTTCTTCATCACTGATTTTCTTTTGCAATTCTTTTTTATGGGTTCTGCAACTTCTTTTCAGGGCTTAAAATCTTTTCTTGAAGTTTCAATTTTTTCCTTGTTTGTTTGAAAATGTGGGGTTGAAGCATTAACGGTGACCATCCACAGCTTTTACAACTTTTATGGTTTTTCTTTTTCAGGTGGCGATGGTCAATCGAGGAACAGCTTCTCAGAGAGAGATGCATGCCCAATCAAGAAAAGCAGAACAGGTTCAGGATCAGATTACCCTTGTTGCTTTAGAACACACCCCTTTCAACTCCACCAAAAATTGAGAGAAAAAATATATATATATATTAAATGAAAAAAAAAATTCTGTGATTATTAATTTTTTTTCCCTCTAGGTTTTTTATGAATGGTCTTGCTCTTTTTTGTGAACAGATAGATTGAACAAGAGGAGCTGTGATCGGATCCGGGGAGGGAAGATTGATCATGATGCCACTCAAGTTACAGATGTGCAGCACCACAGGTATGTTCTTTCTCTTGCAAAGTTTTATTTTGTTACTTGATTTATTTCTGTGGAAAGTTGATTTTAATAGTTTTTCTCTTCCTGATTGGGGAATAGGATCTTTGTAGCTACATGGAATGTGGGTGGAAAATCACCACCTAGTCATTTGAATCTCGAAGAGTGGCTCCATGCCTCGTCTCCTGCGGATATTTATGTTCTTGGGTATATTCTGTTAATAACATATTTCTTATTTAAATTTACTTCTTTGCTTCTCAAACTCTTCCACTGCCCAAGATTAACAGAAACCTTTTTTATCACTTTCACTCTCAGATTCCAGGAAATTGTTCCTCTCAATGCTGGGAATGTTTTGGGGGCAGAAGACAATGGACCTGCCAGAAAATGGCTGGCTCTCATCCGAAGGACTCTTAATAATCTTCCTGGCACCAGTGGAAGTGGCAGCTACCACACACCTTCTCCAATCCCTAACCCGATTGTAGAATTGGATGCAGATTTTGAGGGATCAACCAGGCGGAAGGCCTCATCCTTCTTCCCCCGCCGATCCTTCCAAACCCTGAGTCGCAGCATGAGAATGGACAATGACATCTCAGCTCCACAACCCCATCTTGATCGGCGATTCAGTGTGTGTGATCGGGTTATTTTTGGTCACAGGCCGAGTGATTTCGACCCCAATTTCAGAGGTCACAGGCCAAGTGATTTTGACTCCAATTTCAGAGGTCACAGGCCAAGTGATTTCGACCCCAACTTCAGAGGTCACAGGCCAAGTGATTTTGACTCCAATTTCAGATGGGGTTCATCCGATGATGAGAATGGACCTGGGGATTCACCAAGTACAGTATTCTTCTCACCAATGTCCTATGGGGGGTCAACATCCATGGAGGACAGAGATAGACCATCAGGGCACTCGAGGTACTGCCTGGTTGCAAGTAAGCAAATGGTTGGGATATTTCTCACAATCTGGGTTAGGAGTGATCTGAGAGATGATGTTCGAAACATGAAAGTTTCTTGTGTAGGCAGAGGATTGATGGGTTATCTTGGAAACAAGGTACATTATTTACCTGAATCAGATTATTTTTGCTTGTTTTTGAATCCGTTTGGTTGGATATTTCTCAGATAGCTTTAACCACTCATGAAGAGCTAAGTAAAATGGGTAATTTCATGCTTGAGTTTTCCAGGGCTCAATCTCAATCAGCATGTCTTTGCACCAAACAAGCTTCTGCTTCGTCTGTAGTCATTTAACCTCTGGACAGAAGGAGGGTGATGAGCTACGAAGGAACTCTGATGTCATGGAGATCCTGAGGAAGACAAGGTTTCCACGGGTTCGTGGGCTAGAGGACGAGAAATCCCCTGAAACTATTCTTGAGCATGAGTAAGACCTAGTTCATCAAACCATTAATTTAAACGTGTTCTTGGATTCCATTTTCTGTAAATTCACATTCTTCCTCAATTTTCTCCAATCATCAAATCCTTCAGAACATTTTCAATGATTGCTTTGAAATGGTTAATTTAAAAAAGGGCCAATTACTCTGTTTTTGCTGAAATTTGAAGTTTCTAATTGATATTATCTTGACCAGTCGAATTATATGGCTTGGTGATTTGAATTACCGGATCGCTCTATCGTATCGCTCTGCTAAGGCACTTGTTGAGATGCGCAACTGGAGGGCAATGTTAGAAAACGATCAGGCATGATACTTATCCACTTCCCAAGTAATTTATTTAGTTTGTGTTCTCTGCATTGAAGAGCATCAGCATTCCTTTTCTTTACAATTGAAAGAACTTCAATCTGAACATTTGCCAACTTTCTTAGCAGCTTCGACTAGAGCAGAGACGGGGTCGTGTCTTTGAGGGATGGAATGAGGGGAGGATATATTTTCCACCCACCTACAAATATTCATTCAATTCAGACAGATATGCAGGGGATGACATGCACTCTAAAGAGAAACGACGGACACCCGCATGGTAAAAACTTGCAAAACTTTTGAAGATTTGCACATACACACCACAAATGGGAAATATGCTCGAGTGTTGTTTGTGGGTATATAAGCGTATTTATAAACTTGCCACTTCTTGAGGAACATATTCAGTTTTTTTTTGTTTGTGTATGAAGGTGTGACCGCATTTTGTGGTATGGAAGGGGCCTCCATCAGCTATCTTATGTTCGTGGGGAGTCTAAGTTCTCAGATCATAGGCCAGTTTATAGCATTTTCTCAGTGGAGGTTGAGTCGATTAACCGTAACCGTTTTAAGAAAAGCATGAGTTGTTCTAGTTCCAGGATTCAGGTAGAAGAGCTGCTGCCAGACTCACATGGATACATGGAACTTAGTTTCTTTTGAACAATGGAAGTAATAAATGAAGACGCCCATTTAAGTATGTATGTGTACTCTCTCTCTCTCTCTCTCTCTCTAAAGCATCACCTGCTCCAGTATTAGCTATTTTGTTTTCTTTATTAATTTTTATTTATTGCTCTCTAGGAAGATAGGAAGTTGTCCAAAGGGAGACTGGACGGTTTGGGGTTTGGGAACAGAGACAGATTCAAACAATCTTCGGAGATTCAATGGCTGTAATTTGGGTATATCTCGTCAAGGTAAAGCACCAAAAAAAGGGAATTGTTTCAACCAAGTTCTTTGTTGCATCTCTTTCTCCCTATAATTGAAGTGGTTATCATGTGTTATAACCAGGTTTTCTTGAAATTACCCAATTCAGCTAAAGAATTTCCATCTGTTCCTGATTCTAAACATGGACAATATCCAAGCTCAATCAGGTCATTATTACACCTATATATGTTTGGGCAATGAGGAATCAGTAAATAGGTAGCTTGCAAATGACCTTACTAAGGTAGCTCTCAGGCTAAACGATGTGGATCCCACATCCAGTATAAAAACCCTGGAGCTACAACTATTGAGTTATCTCACTTGGTTCCAACTCGTGTTTCTTTTGGCAACCAAAAAATGTGGGTTATTGGTATCTACCCAACAGTGACATCTCTACTAGAATTTGTATTTGGTATATTATCTGAAAGTGCCATCGTAAAATACGTCGTCTTTCCTTGGTTTATTTTTTTGCTTGGTCTTGTTCTTATCTGTTAATTGGTCCCAGATTGCAGGCAGGGACTGTTGTAAAGAAATGTTTCTGCCTCAAAGGGTGACAGAGACATTTCAGAGTCCTTCCCACAAGTAAAAAAGGTTGGTCGTTTTCCTTTTTTTCTTTTTGGTCAGGTTCACTGCAATCGTCTTTGATCTTGTCTAATTCTTACTATCTGGTTATGTGATTTCAACAGATGAATGTCCATAACAACCCATCTGCATTTCACTATATTTTCATCACTAAGACTTAGCAAATAATCAAAGGGTAACAGTCAGATGAATTCCATTCTTTTAGATGCTCCAAGGTCGAAACAAGCAATTGTGGTCCCATGTTCTAATCAGGTGAATTGTTTTTTTTTTTTTTTTTGTAAATTACCGGGTGCTTTATTTATGTAACTTTAGATCATTAAAACATTTCACCTTCAACTTCTTAATTACAAACATGTTTTGGTGGTTTTGCAGGACGAACTTCGCCCAAGCGTTCATAAGTGGATTATTTTATTCGTTTGTTTTTTAATTTTTGAGAGAGATATATATATATATATATATTTTTTTTTTGTTATGAAAATTAGTTTAGGGAATTGTTTCAGACTCTAAGAGGATGAAAGGTGATCAAAATAATTTTTTGTTTCAAGGGGTGGGGTGGAGAAAGGTGTTCTTTTTTGTTTAAATTTATTTAAAGAGAGGAGGATGTGGACCGTTGAGATGTGATGGGCACTCATCAGTCATCAATTCATAAGTGATAAAGAAAAAGAGGTGGAATTGATCATATAGATCTGAAGATGTTTGTTCTGTCACTGTTTCTGCTTATGATTTTTCTGAAAAAGGTGATTTTGTTGATTTAGTTATTTCTTTTTCGTTTTCCCTTTATATGTAAAACCAGAAATAAAAAAAGCGAGGGAAAAGCACAGAACATCTGCCATGTTTGACGAGTAAAAATCATCTTTGAGCGGTTTTTCATGGAATGCTGGAGTCAGAACTTCAAATCATGTCCTTACAGGGCTTTGGACCATTGGGTATTTGTTATGAGTTAGCTTTGCCTAGCTTTCACCATTTATTAAGGTGATGGCCCTCAGAAGTATTTTTTTTAAACTGGGAAAAATGATGTATAATAGTAAAGCCATAATTGATCTCTCTTTCCCCTGTGATCATCAATAATAATAGAAAATGAAAGCTCCAAAGTTGCTCAAATTGTAATCATGAATTCAGCTCCCTCTTCAAAGTAGGAAAACTTTTATTGATTTTTTACTTCTCAAGTGAGTTAAAATAATAATTACTAACCAAACACGTCTTATTTTTTTGCCTACTTAACTTTGGTGAACTCCTTAATGATTAAGGCTATTATAGAGTTGAGCTAGTTGAGCTTGAGCCTTGTTTTAAGCTTGCAGAGCTGCGCCCTTATTTCTAATTGAGTTCATTTAGCTAATGTGAGTATGAATTGAACTACAATAGGAATAGGATTAGCTCATTAAAGGCTTGAGCATTATTATGTATATAATATATGTATAGACATAATTTATTATAACGAGAAAATCCTCTGCACCGGGAACAAGGTTCTCACACGGGGATGTGGGCTCCATGTAGAACAGGGTTCTCCCTCTCACAGGGGAGTTTGGGTCCCATGCAAAAAGTGCATGGGGCAAACACCCTGTGAGAGGGAGAACCCTGCACCCAGTGCAGAGGATCAAACCCCTTTATTATATTACATTTTAATTTATCTCCACATAATTAGAATAAGAATTGAGTAAGAAAAAAAAGGTAATAATAAATAGAAAAAAAGGTAAAAATTCATTTATTTTTCATAAAATAAATCTATTTTTAATAAAAATAAGTGGAAATATGGCAAGATCTTTGGGTTTCATAGACTAAACTCACCTTAATTTTAATGAGCCGAGCCTGACCGTAATCCTTGTGTGGCAAAGCTTTGACTTGTTGAACTCCTATTAATGATGATGGCCACTCCCTTATCTTCTTGCCGAGCCTTTGGCATGGGAGGTGGGAAACAAGACAGTGGGTAGTGAGGGACATCATCGTCCACTGATCTGCCTAACTCTTTATTATTGGAGTTCATACAGCAATTGTAATGACCAAAATGTCCTCAATCATTAAAACTTATGACTTGAGGGTGATCCAATGCCATGTAAAGTTTATCATCATTAGTATTTATCTACAAAAAAAAAAAAAAAAAAAAAAAGGTTTATAATCATCAGGCTCATAATCCAAACATGATCAACCAACTTTTTATTTTTTTTGAAAGGGGGGGGGGTATTGAGCTATAAAACACTGTTTAATTACTAAAACACCCTCAAATCAAGGACGTGCTGTCACATTCTAATTGGTTCATCAGGGAATTCCCTATTGAGAAGTTTGAATCATATCGGTTCTGCCTTACACTAGTACCAATCAATGTGTAACAGGATGCCTGACACAGGGTAGGAGGTTGTTATAATTAATACATAGTAAATAAGTATCTGTATATTTACCAAAGTACCCTTTGTCAGGCATCGCTCGATGGTTTGTTATTACTGTGATATCTCTCCATTCCGAATGAAGATGATTCGAACCTAGTACAAATTCAAAACTCAACCACTCCTGGGTGTCTGACCCAGCATGATACAGTTCTTAATCTTTGGTGTCCTTGGCCCGGCCATGGTCTATTACTACCCCTAAATAGGCATGTAAAAGTTCCCTGGGGATGTTTACCCAAAAAAAAAAAAAAAAAATTTCCCCGGGGATGTAATGGAGGCTGTACCAAGGTAGATCCAAGGCAGTTGCAACTCCGATAGGTATCACTTTTGTTTTTTGTATTAGAAAAATTGATCCCTATAACTATTATTTAGAGAAGCCTACTTTTTTCTTAAATGTTCTTTTCTTGAAGCCTTTTGTAGGTTGCTATCTTTCTTCTCGAAGATCCTGCTATAAGTATCATTATTAAGCGAATTTGGATACATACAGCTATGAAGGTGATTGAATCAAGCATTAGTTATTGAAATGAAATGTATCAATTACTCGTGATGTTGTAAGCACTTTCTAAAACTTAATCCAGACCAAAATTTACACTCTTTTGAAGTTTGGAGCCATTGATGCCCCCCTAAATCACGAACCATTATAGTACACAGTATTCAAATTATGGATCACATTCTGTCCCCTCCTCCTTATTTGCAGTCTTACCTTGAAGATCTCTAAATGGAAAGTTAAATCCTTCAAATCTGATTAGTTTAGCCATCAAAATTGTACCTTTTCAATTAAAATATGTTTTCATTTGATAATCATCTATCAAAATCACATATTTATGATTGTAAAGAACTAAAGAAAGTGTCAAGGACAAGAAAAACTAGGTGAAGGCGACATAGTAGTTAATGATTCTGACTTATAAGCCTTTGGATTATGAAATAGGGGAAGAATTAAATTGTCAAATAATGACATTTTAAGTTGTAATAAAAATTAGGCAGTTTTTCATGGACTTAGAATTCTTTGTGTCTAAGATAATGATATAATTTATTATTAAAAAAAAAAAAAGAATTATGTGATAATTACTATTTTTCACTAAAATAGATAAGTCAACCTTACTCAAAATCAACATTTAATTAGTTAAATAACTTGTGAGATGCTGCTCTCATCCTCTCGTTCCTTAAAAGAAAATATAATGGAGAAAAGAGTACATTGAAATGTATAGAATGTCAAAAGTATGCTTTTATATTATATTACAAGAACATTATAAGACGAGCTGACAAAAATGTAAAAATTTTGTTAACTTATTGAATAACAAATCGAGAGTTAAAGTGTTGAATCATTGCCCGGTTCCCTTTTACGAATGCACATAATTACCATTCTTGAACCCTAGGAAGCAGGAGGCTTGAGTGATTGAGTGAATGACTGCATTAGGCTTTCAAGGCATTGAGCAGAATGGGGCTCGGAGAGCCAGCCGTAGTTAAGAATGGACGTGACCTTGGCAGCGCCATCTCTTTTCTTGCATGGGGAAGTGGGAATTCCCATGCGCGTAGTCGTTCTTTCTGATAAAACTACAGCATCAAGAGGACGATTTTTATTAACAGACAGGTAAAACATGGAAGCTCAACTCAACATGATTTCAAAGTAATGATGCAGAGCTTTCCGCAATGATACGCAGGCTGAGCCACCGACCAGACTTGACCACTGTGTCCCTTCCTAATAAAGACTCAATGTGACATTTATATAATTAATAGTCTTATTTGTTTCTATCTTTTCATGCTTTTGTGGGTTACTTCTGGATTATGATTCTCACAGTTTCAGATCATTTATTTTAATAGTTTTTATTTTTTGGTACGAAATTTTAATAGTTTTGTTGAATCCCTCTATTTTTTATGTTTGGATTTTATACTTTTGACCAACACATTCTCTATATGAGCTGTACATTTTCTATCTTAATCTTGACTAAAACAAATTTGAAAATCTGAAAAATACAAAAAATTATAATTATTCCATTTGTTATTTGATTGCCAAGAAATAGAAAACGAATTGGTGGAATCGACTGAAAATCAAGAGGTGATAAAGGTTTTCGCTAGATTTAATCACAAATCCAACATTCTCCATTTGTCTTTTGATTGCCAGAAAAAAGAAAACAAATTAGTGAAATCGACTGAAAATCAACAGGTGATTAAGGTTTTTACTAGATTTAGTCACAAATCCAACATTTTGAGATAGAAGTATATATATATATATATATATATAATGGATTATTGGTTGGATATATTCAACAATATGCCAAATTCCTGTGTCAACCTGGAAAAAAATGCATTTTCCGGAGTTCATTACCAAACAACATCCTACTTCAGAAAATTAAAAAAATGGATTCTCGATTGAATGTTACCAAACTTTCATCTAGTTAGGAAATGGCTCCAAAAAAGAAAACAGAGAATGGCTCCCAAATGGGCCTTAAATTTTAAATCCTTTGTCTATAACCGTTTGGTTGCCCAGAAAAAGAAAAAGAAAAACTTGTATTACAACTTTCACATGGTTGGGGTGGGGGGGGGGGAGAAAAAGGAAAACTAGTACAACTTTCACTTGAAAGGGGAAATTTTCAGGCAAGAGTTAGTGTGAAAATAAAATGGCTGCTGAGAAGAAAATAGATATCCTTGCCCCCCAAACCACCACCCAAAAAAAGATAAGATAGGTGTTTTGAAATTTGAAGATTTCTCGTTCTCAGTGACCAGACAGCTTGAAAATGATTTTCTCATGATAATTTTGCCAAGAATCATGAGAAACCAGCCTTTCACAGCAACCAGACGGGCTTCAAAAGAATGTAGCACATCAATACAATGTTCAGTCAATATCAAGATATACATAAGAGGCCTCGTCAATAAAAAAAGCTTCTTCAGAAAAAAAAATGGCTTCTCTGTTTCTCTTTTCCTATTTTCACTTCTCTGCTGAATAATGACAACTCAAACGGGAGAAATGAAGGTGAGTTCTTGCCAGTGACTTCTAGATGTATCTGTAAGCAAGGTTCTCATTAGGATGCTGGACTGCTCTCCTGGTTCTTATCTGCACAGCCACCATCCAAAACTGTGCTGCCAATCCTCATAGGTGGCCAATATCGAAAGACCGATCGCCCTATAATGTTCTTTAAGGGAAGAGGACCCCTAAACTCCATCAACACAATACAGAATTGGAGGCAATCAAGTATCATGTCAACATGCAAATTTGAAATTGCAGAACGCTGAAACTTAAGAGCTAAAAGAGTTTTACCATATATGAGAATCATAGCTGTTGTTGCGATTGTCGCCCATCACAAAGACAGAGTTCTTGGGTATGCGCTGCAGTGTAACAAAGTTGCAGCATTCACAAAATCAATAATATTTTTGCAATCAGTGGTGCGAAATGTAGAGAACCCCACCTCCCCCGCCCCACAGAGAGAGAGAGAGAGGGGCAAGTTAGAATTAAGAAGCATGAAAGAACTCAATCCTATTCTTCAAAGTTGGTGGTACTTAAAAGAGGTGTGAGGGTGAGTCATACAATTGGGGTCATGTCATATGAAGGTGGATCAAGGACGAAATCTTCATTTCTCACAATCCCATTTACAGATAACTTTCCATCATGAACCTGCAATGGCAAAAATTACCTGTGGTTAGTTTGTGACTATCACATTGGTTTGCAAGCTAAAATTTAGTCTTTTGAGATACAAAGTGTCCTTGTTACATCAATTCACATCTAAGCTTGCAGCAGTCCCCATCCTCGAAGCAATTCTAAGCCCAGGTAAATCCTTGTTTTGTTACTTCCTTGGGGTTACTTGAATATATGTATATATATGGGGAAAAAATAAATATAAATGATTACTTTATTATCATAAAAAAAATGAAATGAGCATGATTATGGAACACTGGTATAAGAATTTTCCAAATAGAACTTACAGAATTAAAATGTATATAGTATTTGATATTGAAGAATATATTTATTACATTTATTATAATCACTACGATTGGGCATAAAAGGGTTCAGGTAAACTACTTTAAACTTGTTTTAAATTCTAAAAACCTTCCCAATTAAATAAAGAAAGAAATTGGTTTAAATAAAAACTAAAATAATCAAATAAGAAAAAGTAAATTAACTCAAATGTATGGCCTAAGAGTTATTGATGAAGTAATTCCATTATTATACCAATTTGGATGTTTATATGATTTTTATTTATAAATAACATGATTTTATTAAGAAAACAGAGGAAGAAGAATAAAGATACAACAAAGAGATCCCAACACATTACACATCACTTGACATAAAACATGAAGAAAGACACAAATGGCAATCTCTAACAAGGTATGATTTAGAAAATTTAATATAGGTAAAGACTAATAATACCTGATTATTTGGTTACTTGTAAAGAATAAATATAGGAAAGAAAATCTGATAAAGATTACAGAGAAAGTAGAGAAAGGATTTCCTTTATTGAGTTCAGCGGACTCACCTCCACAACATCACCTTCCTTGGCAACAACACGTTTAATAAAAACATCTGCAGCAGTAAAACCTTGCTCCTGCAGAATAAAAGCTATGCTGTTTAATAAACACACTGCATTTAAATTTCAGAATCCATGAACCTTTTAAGGAACTACATTTACCTGCAAGGCTGGTGGGCTTTTGAATATCACTATATCATTCGCACACGGCTTTCTAAAATAGTAAGAAACCTAACCATGTTGAGAGAGAACAAATGTTATGGATAAAACTTCAAAGGTATATTGCTAAAAATTAAATCTTTTGTTAAGAACACCATATGGAAAAAGAAAGATGCCCATCTAAATTATCAAAAAAAAAAAAAAAGAGATGCGCATCCACTTGTTTCTGCAATGAACATTAAAGTAGAGATCCCCAACAGTGGTCTATTCCGAACTAAAGTTATATTGCTTAGAGAGGCCCCATATTAATATTAGATACTTCTGCAACTTCATTTCTTTGTTCTCCTCCCCCCCCTCCTCCTCAGATTCCTTAAATTGTTTCTTTGTGCCACACCGTCCATTAGAGCTAGGTGAAAGAAGTGGAGTTCTTCTGAGTTCCAAGTGACAGACGTTTACCAATTTAAGGATGTCAATATATTCTATAGAGTCTCAACAACAAACAAAACCACAAAAGCAACAGCAATAACAATAATTACCCAACAAAATAATCTATTTATTATACTAAAGCAATATACTAGAGCAATAAGCAGGTTAACATAGGGGTGACATTTGGACAGCTCTCCTTTTTCAAGCTGTTGCATTGGAGCCCTATCTCTAGATGCATAAGTTCTACAATCCTAGCTGTAGATCCTCAATTTAGTTTATTAATCCATGGGCACATGTGATAGTGTCAAATCTCTTAAATATTCAATCATTAACTTTTACTGCTAAAAATGCTACAATCCCAAACCCAATCAGTCAGCCATAGCTGCCACCACAAAGCAAGCCACCCTCTTATCAGTTATCAATGCCTCTCAACTCGGCTGCTGCCACCGCCGCTAATGCGGAACCCTCATCTTTTCACCACACTACTGGTCCTTCCCATGCCACTGTACTCCCCAAGCTTCTTTGACGTTTGTCTTCCACATTCACCAAGGCTGGTCCACCTCCCTCTGTCACCACAAAATCCCCTACGCATCCCCACAAGCTCAACAACTACATTTCCCAAATTACCAACCCTTAGTCCCAGAGTGGCTCTCAGGCCATTCTTTATGGCATTGGCCTCTCTGACGACATGGATAAGCCGCTGGTTTATTTTTTTAGATAAGTACTAGCATATCATCGGAAAGCAATTTTTGCAAATAAGTGGTTTTTTTCCCCAGAGGTAGGGGGAAGGCATTTGTACTTACAAAAAATCATTATCATTATTTCTTGCAAGAAGATTGCATCACCACTATATAATACAAGTTAAAAGTGCTTACGCATGATCAAGATTTTTTTTCCCAGGTTGTATTTCTCTTCCATTTTATTCATACATATCTTGGATTTAGGTCTTCTAGATCACCTTCACCACCGCTTGTCCATCGTAAACCTATATTATTTTTCGTTTTGACTTCTTTTGTTATCATAATATCTACTCATTTTGTTTTTATTTATTTTCTTTAGCACTTACAATTGAAACTACGCCACCTACCTCACTTACCTGTGCTTGCAAGTTGCAAGGGCTCATTTGCTAGTAAAAATAACAATTACAGTTGCCATAACTGTATTAAAACAATAAAAGTACTAATGATTACAAAAAATAAAGAGAAACTGAAACCCTTACAAATGTTTGACATGAAAAAGATGAATTCAGCACATTCCACATTTTTCCACAATTATTTTTGGTAAAGTTTATCCAATATTTTAAGATGCTCTCCTTCTTACTTTGTTATTCTCCTCAAATCCTTCTTACTTTATTATTCTCCTCAAACCAACCCAAAAAGAAAACCAAAATGGCATCAATACTATCACATTTCAGAGTCCTCTAAATGACCCAGATTTTACTAGTAAGGCATTACCAAAATTCCAGTTCCATCTTCATTACACCCAAACAAAAACCCATTCTAGTAAACAGAGGGAAACGAAGCTAAAGAAATAATTAAAATGAAAAAGCCAATACCTTTTCCGCAACAACATGATCTCCAACATCGAATGTTGGGTACATGGACAAGGAAGGAATGAATCGAGGCTCGGCCACAAACGTTCGGAAAGCAAGGGAGACGGCAAATGCAGCAAAAACCGTTTTTGCATCATCTGAGGTCAGATTCAACCATTCCGGCAATAAACCACCTTTCTGCCCAACCTGACCGCCATCGTCGCCGACTTCTTCTCCATCGCCATCCCCATCGCCACCGCCACCACTCTCCAACTCCCCAACTGGTTTGATTTCCTCCCTAGCGTCTTTAATTCCATAACATTTGAGCCTTGAAGAACGAGTTCTGGAATAGAAGGGCTTAAACCCTAGAAAACTAGGGTTTTTCACAGAAGGGGTGAATTGGGACTGCTTGAAATGAGGGCTTCTGATTGTAGGAACAAAACTGGTGGCAATGAAATTAGAGGTTTTGAAGGGAGAGGAGATTTGGGTGGAATCGAAGTTAGGGTTTGCTGGGGAAATTTTGGGAGGGAAGAACTGTACACTCATCATCTCTTCTCCCCCTTCCCTTCCAGTGAATTACAGTTACTATAAAGTCATCTAAAAATTAAAATATCTTACTACACCCTATTAATCATTACAGAAAATAAGATCCTAAGAATGGTCTGCCTTGCAACTTGCAAGTGTGGCACCGTTATAACCGTTAAACTAGTTGTTAACCCGTGCGAATTCGCACGGGAAATTTTGTCTAATATTGATTTATTTTTAAAATATGGTTTATAAAATTGCTATACATTTAATAAATGTTAAGATTAATTAAAATACATGTAATAAATAAAATACATATAAAAATTTATAATTTGTTGAGGTTTTTTAGCCTACTTATCATTTGTTTTATAAAAACAGAGAGAACAACATTATAGAAGTGAGCATTTTGTATATAATTGAAGGCACAAATTATATTATCAATAGATGAATATAGCTTTATAAAATTCCATCAAATTGGTTTTAAATTTAGTTGATAGTAATGAAAAAAACTAAATAATTGAAATCAAATATTGTCACCATCAATAAATGAATATAACTCTGTAAATCCCATTTAATTGGGTTTGAACTTCATTGATAATAATGATAGAAGTAATGTAAAATATTAAATAAAAGAAGAATTTAAAATAAAACGTCAAAGTAATGTAAAAATAATGTTCTGTTACATTAGAAAATAAAAAGAAAAAAGGGAAAATCAAACTAATCCATTTTCAGTACTCCCACTTTTAAGGTATTCTTCGGATAAAAAAAAATCTGTAAAAGAAGAATGATAATTAAATTAGTGTATATAGTTATATCATTGGAATTTAGGTGAAACAATAAGTTTTAGTGTAATGTAATTTAAATATATATAAAACAAGAGATTTTTCAAGAATTTAAAACATATATTGAAGTAAAGATTGTACATGATACCAACCTTTTTAGCTAATCACTTCTTAATTTCTTTGCTTCCGGTTCTTCATTAGAATTTCCTTTTTAAAAGGAATGATTACATTGTAAATTTTCAGGTTGCATATTTGTTGGAGGTTTTGTCTGAACATCAACCGTCTCTTCACTTGAATATGGTATTAAAATATTCTACAAAATGTTAAAAAAGGATTATATTGTAGTTGAATATAAATTTAAAGAAAATAAATAAATGTGAACAATACCTTTTGAATGAACTCGATATAATATTTGCTTTCAAGTGAATAATTAATTTGGAAATTTTTGGTAATTGTAAAACTCTTCAATTCTTGATGTATGTTATACTCTGTGATTTTGATTTGAAAATATATATGTTGATCCGAGTAATGAATCTAATATGTTTGTTATAGATTCACTTTGATTTTTCTGTAAAAGCATTTGTTAAAAATAGTAAATAATTGAAATCATTGTTTTTTTATTAGATGTTTTTGAACGTTCAATAAGTTTTTCTGCTTCTTTATCAAATGCTACTAATGTAGTGGTCCCAGTGTAATCTTTGATAATAAAATGCAGTCTATATCTGAATAAATACCAAAATTTAGTAGAAGAAATATATATAATTTAAATCTGATTTTAATAATGTATAAAAACACTACCTTTTCTGCGGATAATGAACTTCAATATTACAAAAAGTACACATTGATTTCGATTAAATAGTTGAAACTCTTTTTCGACATTTATGGCATGATATGTAATACCATCCAAAATCATAGAGTACTTTAGAAATTGTTCCTTTGAATGTAATAGTCATTCCCTGTTGAAAAGATAAAATAAAAAGATAAAATCAATTTGGGATAACTATTATAAAAACATATAAATAAAATTAGAAAATATTTTTTCATACCTTATTTGAAGATTCATGAGCTGCACTTAGAATTTCTCTTATTGTCTATTGGTTATTGAAAATCAACTTTTCAATATGTATTTCTTCCCTTTTTGTTGATTCTAGGATGTGAATCTGTGTAGAAGTTTGAGACATACTAAAAAAACAAAAAAAATTGTAAATCTTATAATCAATATGAAATATTATTAACATACAGTTAATATATATATATATATATATAGTGTGTGTGTGTGTGTGTGTGTGTGTGTTTTCTTACCAATTCATAAAAGATGCTACTTCTGGAATTTTTAAATTTATGTATAACTTTGTTGTGCTTGTAGAAGATAAGTAGTAAACTCCTATGTATGAATCAAAGACAATAAAAGTTAATCAAATATGTGTATATATTTATAAACCATTTACATATAATAAGAAGGTATAGAAATAAATGAGTATTACCATTGGATTTTTTTACTATTAAAAAAGTAACCACTAAAATGAGTAGACTTGAATTTTTGTCGAACAAATCATCTCTAATTAAAGTTGCAATTTCACCCCAAAGTGTTACTTTTATCATATTTGCACTGAAAAAATATGTGATTATTAGTAATTTGTAAATGAGAACTTTAAATTTTATTAAATAAGTATGTTTTATTTACAATTTTACCTTTTATCTTCTAACATGAGGTCTCTTCTTTTTTGTTAACTTGCCATTTCCTTTCCGAGTATTCTCTAAAGCTCTAATAGCAGTCAATTTTCCAATAACATCTGCCACAAAAAAAAAAAAAAAAAATTTAATGAATAATTTCAATTTAATAAATAGAAGAATGTTGAATATTTCTTAAACAAATGATATTACCTGTAAGATATGTAATGTTTAAGAATAGAGTTGGAATATCTTGATAGTCAACAAAGTAAAACTTATGTAGTAGGTTGATTTCATCTTCACTTGTTTTTGTAACTAAAGTATCCCACTTGAAGTAGATTTGATATTCATATACCACAGGCCTATAGTTTCCTTTGCTTAATATGACATTGAATTTCTCTATTACAAATATATCTCCTTCATATAGCATTGGCTTGAATTTTGTGATGTTTTTTTTTGGAATAGTTGCATGAATTTGATCACCCTACAATTATTAACAAAAAAATATAAATTATTAACCATAAGTTAAAATATTCTTAAATGAATGTTATGAAATACGTTAAAATTATAACAGTAATACTTACATTTTTGTCCATTAGCAACATTTCTAGAGTCAATATCGTACCATCATTTTTTAAGTCAATGCCTTCCCACATTCGTGTGACTCTAACTTTTATTCTCCATCTGTCTTTGGTAGGATCAATTTGGTAGAAACACTTGTAGATGTCCATCATCTTTGTTAGTACCTGTTAAATTAAAAAATATATGATTTTTTAATGAAACATAGGTAAGAACATCATTAATAAAATATATAAAAATAATAATTTTACCTAATTGTAAATTATTGAAGATTTTTTTATAAACAATGTTTTTGGTGTATCCTTTTGGAAGTTCATTGTTATTATCAATCAGAATCTTTAAGTCTTACTGTGATGTTGTACAGGAAACAACGACGTATAATTGTCCATGGCTAAAAACAAGTCGTGGCAAGTATATTCTAACATGCTTAAATGTTTGACCTTGACTTTTATTTATGGTCATCACAAAACATAATTTTGTTAGAAATTGTCTTCATATAAGAATGAAGGGTCACTTTTGTTCTGTTGGTGTCATTACTATTCTTGGAATGAATACTCTTGATCCAATGTTATTGTCTGTAATAATTTCAACTTCTATGACTCTTTTTGCTAATTGAGTGATAATTAATCTTGTGCCATTGTAGAGTCCAACAGTTTGGTTAATATTTCTTAAAAGAATAATTGGAACCCTAACTTTCAATTATAGCTCATGGTTTAGCATTCCAGAAAGTCTAAGTGTATTCAGAAATTCTTGTGAAAACAAAATATCTTGACAATTAATTTATTCAAAAATTGGGCTTATTGTATCAGCACTGAAGTATGTGACAGAATGTCCCAGAATTGATGATAAAATCTCTGAATTTATTTTGTCAACTCATTCGTTTGTAGGGGTTAAAATAGCTCTTTCTTGTAGATAGTGAGGAACCATGAACTTATTTAACAAATCGTTGTATATGCATGACAAAATTTCTTTAATTGGATCATTTCTAACATGAATTAATAAATCATGTGGAATTTTAATCCAGTTTGATTCTTCATCACCTTCTAATGAAACGGTAGGTAATTTTCTATCTCCAAGATCTAGGACCCATTTACTGAAGTTATTAACAGAATCATCAACTATACCGTCAACTGATCCCAACATGTGTCTCATATTAATTGTTAGATGAAATACTTTACAATGTTCCCACAACCTAGACTTGTTAATAGAAGTAGAAACAATAGTTTCTTTTGTTCCTTTGGGGACAACAGACAATATTTGTCTAAAGTCTCCTCCAAGTACTATTGTTTTTCCACCAAATGGTTTTTCATTTGAATTTGAGTCTATTAATTGCATTATATCTCTGAAACTCCTATCTACTGCTTCAAAAACAAGTTTGTGATTCATTGGTGCTTCATCCCAAATAATAAGATTAGTTATTTTGATCAATTCAGCTAATTGGGTTTTTTGCTTTATGAAACAACATGATTCCTCATTAAGATTTATTGGAATCCTGAATCTCGAATGAGCTATCCTTCCTCCAAGAATTAATAAAGCAGTTATTCTAGAAGATGCAACTGCTAACACAATTTTTTGCTAGGAGCGTAGCTACGATATTACTGTTTTTCAAAGATAAGTCTTTCCTATTCCCCCACTACCATAAACAAAAAATAAACCACCAGAGTTT
Source organism: Platanus orientalis (assembly GCA_025762735.1). Classification (NCBI taxonomy): domain Eukaryota; kingdom Viridiplantae; phylum Streptophyta; class Magnoliopsida; order Proteales; family Platanaceae; genus Platanus; species Platanus orientalis. Next base: position 3,925 of record JAOXJP010233738.1, on the reverse strand, counting down.
TCTTCAACAGCCTGTATAACAGTATAAAAAACTCTCAGTTGATGACTATTTAATGACGCATATAATTCATTAAACTCATTATGAAGTGTAACACAATCATAACTTAACTCTTCTCTTATCAATCTGTTTTCCATTTGTGTTTGACATAATAAATATGGAAAAGGAAGTGATGAAAACTCCTTTAGTGACCTGTTATTTTTATTCAAAATTTGTTCAATTTCAAGCAACACATAATTCTTTATTTAATCTTCTGAAAATTGAATGTCGTACTCATTAAACCTCCATCTATGTTGATACAAAACATCATCTGAAAGCAATTGCCAGTGGTAATTCCATAATTCCAAAGGGTCACTTAGTTCACAAAATAATAATAGGGTTGCAAACATTTATCTCAATTGATACCCTGTTGCCCAACTTCCTGCTTCAATAATAATCTCGTGCCATTCATTGTCATCATCTAATAGGCCTAGTGTAAAGCATGCAGCTTTATATGTACTGTACACAACTTTATTAATGGTCCTAATATCTTCAAAACTTGTTGGACCTTTTACAATATTTAGTAGCATCCTTAGATAAAACCTCTCCCTTGAAGTAGGGTGTGCATAATAAATTCTTCCAATAGATCTACCCGATTTCCTTCTTGTCCGCATCTTCTCCTTATTGTGCCAAACTCATTTAGTTGAAAAATCTACATATGTAAGCTCTCTAGCATCTTCATACAAATGATTTGCATGCATCCACTCAGTGAACATTGTTTTTTCTATATCTCTTCTATTCAACACTTCGGCTAAGTCATCATTGTCTTCAAATATGATAGTTTGTTCATTTGGAAGATGAAATGATAACCTTTCAACAGACGGTTGTCGAAATTGAATGTCAAAATTAAATATCCTCCAACATGATTCCGAGGCCGAAATGTATCGACAATCTAAATATGTATTTATTTCATCATGAATAATTTGTTTTCTATTTAGGTCACTACGAACAACATTTTCTTCAATAATGATTGTAGCTCTGTCTTGACCCTTATTGATGTATTTGAACAAATATTTTATTGACCTTGATTGATTGCATCATTCAACATTAATATGACCCTGATATTTCATAACCAAATTTACATTGTGTGGTACCACTCATTTATTATCCACCTCAATGCCGTTTTTCATTGCTTTCCTTCAATTGTTTCTTCATCTATAAATTGAAAATCCATTTGCATCAACTATTGTTTCATTTTCAATTTTTTTTGGGAAATGCTTTGTACACTTTCCATCCAACATGCATGGTGATCTATAATTTAATTCTCCACACGGTCCATGAATCATGTATTGAACAATGGCTTCATAGGCTAAAGGATCCTCCTCTTTATCTGGTAACTCTGCAAAAATAAACTTATCTATATCGAATGTGGTTGGTTGTTTGTCATCGGCATGTAAAAAGAGTAATATATGAGCATGTGACAATCCTCTCTTCTGAAATTCAATTGTATATATTCCTGCAACAGTGTCTAAAAGGTTTAATACATGATAAACATATAGAGTATATAGAATAATCTACAAAATAGAAGATTAATATAAAAATTACCTGCTACTATTCTTCCAAAATATTTATTCTGTATCAAATCTTTGATCAAATGATCCAATTTAATCTTAAAAACACGAGTAACAATATCTGGTCTATCCGTTGGTTTTTGACCTGGTATTAGATCCAAAAAATATTGAATTTCTGCCCATTTTGGATTGCATGTGAATGTGATGAATAGATCAGGTGGTCCTGCCCATCTGCAAATTGCCATTGCGTCTTGATAATTTTGTATCATATATCTTGGTCCTCCAGTAAAAGATGATGGTAAGACTAATCGCATTCCAACTGAAGCAGGGGTTGTGTCTCCTGCAACAACTGCATCCTGTAATCCCTGATAGAGTTCTGCTCTTATTTTCTTTTGATTTTTTCTGCACCATTGTAATCTATCCTCTTCTATACATGTGTATGCATCGACCAAAAATTGTTGAAATAGTCTCCCGCTTCTAACTAAAGTTCAGTTTTCATTTTTTCTTTGTTGGATTTTGAATGCATAATACTCTCGCATGCTTAATCTGGTTCGTTTATTATATCGACGACTTTCAAAAATTCGATGTGAAATATGTACTCTGTATCCATCTTCGGCATATGAAAATAAAAGAGGATATTGCATCGTCATAAAACTTGGATGCATTTCATTAATTCTCCTCAATCCAAATCCTCTTTCCTGAACAATAACATCACGATGTTCTTCACTTTCTTGTCCATCTTTAATAATCAGTGCTACAACTTTTGACGTAGTTGGTAAGTTATATTGTCTTCCATCAGTCTGACGTGTACCAAGTAGTCTAATACGAACTGGAATAAAATATGTTTGTTGGAAATGATCTCTCGCCATTCGAAAAACTTTAGTAAGTTGATTATTCTCATCAAGCATTTTTAATAGACCCTCAATAATAGTTGTATCCAAATATTGACTCCTATCACCACTGATAACAACATTTAGTCTGTTTGAAACTTTATTATGGGTGTCATATGTGTATAGTTGAGCAAACTTTAGATGTTGACCAACAACTGGAATAAGTGAACCAATCTTGTGATGATTTTGACCATTAATGCGAAACACATAAGGTCCACCACTATTATTGATCTGGTTATCGATCTTTCCACCCATAGAAGTGAATGCAAACATTGAATTATAAGCTCTGATATTATCCCTAAAGTGGAAAGATGTAATGCCTCCTTAAAAATCCAAAAGTTGTTTCAAATAATCTGGTGTATCTCTAAAAAGAGGGAGTTGAACCTTTCCTTCTTGGCAACAAATTGAGAATTTTGGATTTTTAGGTATTTTTGACTTATTGTTTTTTTCTTCATACCAAACAATCGCACTACAATAGCAACATATGTCATTTGGTTGTCCAAAATTCCCTTGTTCAACAACTTTTCCTAAGAAAATAATATATTCAATAATTAGTAATTTGATATTTAATAATATTGAATATTGAGTATTTATCAAATTTTAAAAATAGTTTAATTTTTTGAACCTGAGATATCTGGTAATGATATGTTTGAGCTACCATCTCCATAAATTTCCATCGTTTCTATATTGGAATTATTCAAAAATGCATCTTGTCTTATTTGTTTTAATTCATCTCCATTTCTTTGTTCTTCCCCCGTAATGATTGTTTCATCTAAAAAGTTGACAGATTTTTAAAATTTTAAATAATATATAACAATAATGTATTGAAAAAATTTGAATACGTAATAAAGATAAAGAGATATTGATCCTGACTTGCTATATTAGACATTGAGGGTATTCCATGTTTGTTGTAAAATATGTTTCTTTTAATAAAAGAACATTGTCCATGCATATAATTATTGGAATTGTCACCATCTATTTCCATCATTTCTATATTGAAATTATTCAAAGATGCATCTAGTCTTATTTATTCTAATTCATCTCCTTCTCTTTGTTCTTCCCCTTAAATCAATGTGTCATCTAAGAAATTGATAGATTTCCAAAATTGTAAATAACATATAACAACAATGTATTGAGAAAATTTAAATAATTAATTAAGATAAAGAGATATTGATCCTGACCTGCTACATTAGACGTTGAGGGTATTTCATATTCATTGTAAAATAAGTTTCTTTTAATAAAAAAACATGTTCTATACATATAATTATTAGAATTGTCACCAAATGTTGTTGTTCTAGTGGTAATTGTTCCGTTTTCATTTACCACTGAATGTGATGATACAATGACAACAGACTCATTATGAGAAGATTGTGTACAATGTTTGAATCTTTTATTCCTATGTTGTAATAAAATATTTCTTCTCTGCATTCAAGCATTTCTTTCATGTTCTCTACCAGTAAAACCCATATGTACTGTATGGAATAAACT
>JAOXJP010233737.1:0-10271 GCA_025762735.1 Platanus orientalis | reverse complement strand
ATCACAAGCTTAGTAAAGTTTGTTCAGTCGGGATCAAGTCGCTGTAGTTCTAGTCTTGAGTGGTGGACTAAATTTTTATGTTTTTTTTTTAAATAGCTGAGCCTGAAGTTACTTCTTAGGTTGCCTACATACTTGACTTTTAAGCATAACTGCTTTTGAAAACTTTAGTCTGTCAAGATCAAGCCGCATGTAGTTCTTTGACTACAAGGGTAAAGAAACAAAAAGAAAGGTTTTTTTTTTCAAAAGCGACTAAACCTAAAACTGTCTAAGGTTTCCTACGTACCCCTTACAATTGCACTAGTCAAATGCTTTGACAATATGAGTCGTTAGGGATCAAGTCTAAATAGTTCTTATTAAAAGGTGGTAAAAAAGAAAATACTAAAACTTTTGAAAATATGAAATGAGAGTGGAATAAGTTAGCCCCTCTAGGCTTCTTTCCTCAATCAATCATCTGGTCCTCCGTTGTGGCTAAGTTGGCTTATCCGATCTGCTATTTGGCATTTACAGGTTCCTGTGTTTCTGGCGTGTTGACCTGGACATTGTCAAGTTCATCTAGGTTTAGCTCTCCACTTGGAATAACTAATTGCAGTGCTTCCATGATGTCTCTAGGGAGAGAGAGTAGACTTAGGGGAGCTATGTTGTCCTCCTTATGTTTTGAAATGTTGGGGTTGAACTTTCCCCAACCATAGGGACAGACAACTTAGGTCTGAACATAGGGGCATGAGGAGTAGCCTCAAGATGGTAAGCAAAGTGATGACTGATGTTTGAAGGAGGGATAACAATTGGTCTTGTTTGCACACATTAATGCTGATTTTTGGGTGATACTGATAGAGGTAATGGAGATTGTGGTTCAGTTGGCAAAGTGATGCATGTCTCGAGTAGTTCAGAGCTAGATGTAAAGTGTTGTATGGCCTTGTGACTGACTTTCTTCTTGTTGTTCTTCTTGAACTAGTACTTTATCAAAGGTTTGAACCCTAGGCCTACCTTGTGTGGCACTCTAATGGCTTTGATGGGGTTTTTCCTACTCTAAGAAAATTTGCCTAAGCCTTTGTTTGGGTTGAATTTCATCTTGGCCATCATGCAAAATTTTGGTGAAAGTATTTCATCCTTCCTTTTCAGATTTGTCACTTCTCTCTCTGTATGCACAACCTTCAATTGGTACGAAGTGAAAGTATTTGAAGCATGCAAGTTTTGAACTCCCAATATCTTCTGCCTTATCATTGTGATCACATATGTGTCAGTCGGTACTATAATGACTTCCTCACTGATTATGAACTTTACTTTCTGGTGGAGAGTGGATGGAACAATGCCTGCTTGGTGTATCCATGGTCTTGCTAACAAGATTATGAAGGAGGCATCACTTGAAACTAAACTTGGAACATTATCCCTTCTATCACTAAGGGGATGTAAACTTCTCATTGGCTGCGACTGACTGAGTTGTTGAAGGCCGTTATGTCACATGGGTTGGGTTTCACTTAATCTAATGAGAATCCCAATGTTTCCAAAGTATCCTTTGTACAAATATTCAAGGCATACTGATTGTCCATCAAAATTAAAAGATACACATGTCAAAATGGCGGGCCGTGATGTAGATAGCTCGGTTATGCACAGTGTCATGTTCGGGAATCTCATCCTCTGAGAATGTCATGACTCGTGGTGTTGATACTCTGGCCACCGTGTTCTCAAGCCTGTCGGGTGTGATAAAGGTGTTCACAAAGGACTTTATGAATATGCCCAAAATCTCTCTCTATGCTGCTCATATGTCAACAAAAGGCCTAAAATTGAAACTGTGCTTACATCTTAGATAATTGCTCGAATCAAGAACAAGTGAAACTTTCGAATAGTTGCTACAAAAATCTCATTCTCTCTCTTTTCTTCTTCCTCTTTAGTTTTCTTCTGTATCTTTGTCTCAACTTCCTCTTTTATCATTTTCTCTATCCCTTTCCCTTCTAGATGCAAATATGTGATTGGTTTGGAGACTCTACCTAACTTGGTGATGAAAGCTGTGAGTTTCTCTAACTCTTCTTTTGTCAACTAGGGATCTGCTACTTTCTTGACTAGATAGCCTAAAGGGACTCAGTTAAGCGAATATTGTATTCTAATGGGTGGGAGAATATTAATGACTTGGTAGGGAGATGAAAGATTGATGAGTTGTGAATATAGTGATGGTAGTGGGATGATATTGTTGATGTATATTGTCAATTTCATATTGTGTAAAATACATGGAGTAGTAGATTAGGCATGGCATGAGCACATTGCATGTCTATAGTCATGTTTGTAATCATCAAGTGGTTGGTTTCCAAGATGGAAGATGAGCTCTAATCACTTGAAGCCAAGGATGATCTGTTCCTAAGATTGCCAAGGTTCAAAAGCTTGAAGACCCAAGGTTCATGAAGTTTAAGAAAGGTTTATGAAGCTATATAACATGTTAGACATAGGTTAAAAAGTTCAAAAGATCTTTACATAACCTTATGAACCAACCCATGCCTACTACATAGATCCCCAAGTGAGTGGGAGTACGAACAAGGTATATTGGCAAAAAAACAGGGGAATTGGATCAATCTGGAGGGCTCGGATCAATCCACACTTAGCGGATTGATCCGCTACTTACCGAATCGATTTGGTAAAGCTTGGGTGTCTCATACTGAGACACCGGATCAATCCGGGGATGCCGGATCAATCCATGCGGATCAATCCGACAATATCAGATCGATTCACAATTGTAGAAATTCAAAAATAAAAACAGATCTATGCTTGCAATTTTTTTACCATTGGGGTAGATGCCAAATCAAGGGTGCACGACTGTGCTCGTCCCCTATAAGTATGAAAGAAGCTCAAATGAGCTCTCTAACACACCAATTCACATTTAACAAAAAGAAAAGAAAGAGTTAAGGCATTTACACTTCCCAACTACCAAAGGCTCACTCCTATAAGCATTGATTGAAGATTAAGGAGATTTTAAGTGTTTCCCTAACACTCCACATTTGAAGAACAAGTTGAGGGAAGCAAGGAGAAGAGTTTACTCCCAAGTAAACTCTTGTGAGAAGCTACAAGAAGCAAAGAGGGACTCTTGGTAGCTTGGTAGAACCCATTAGCACACTAGCTCAATAAAGGAGCAACCACCTTCATAAGCATCAAGCAATATACAAGCCTTATGAAGTAACTTGTATTGAATTTCATTTATATTGAGACCTTAGCACCCGCCAGAGACACCGGGTATAGACCACATGCGCCAGAGACATTGGGTGTAGACTATAGCACTACCGTCGGAGACACCGGTAGTGTAGACTATACCTGCCAGAGACACCGGGTATAGACCTCTCCCACCGGAGACACTAGGAGTAGAGCTTGTTGTGTATATAGATAGGTTTTAAGATTTTAACCTTGATTGTAATGCAATTCAATCTTAATAAAATTTAGTGTTGAGTGTTGAAATTGGATATGAACTCAGTGTTGAGCTTTGAAATTGGATGTAGGCCCGAGTGCCAAACCACTATAAATATTGTGATATGTGTTTGCGTGTGGTGTGAATTAACTATTCTCTCTATCTTTACTTAGCATGCTTATAATTTTATATATGATCTTTCACATTTATAATTGAGTAAGAAATTAAAGTAATTGAGAGATCAAAATTACTAATTGCCATTGCATTGCACTTATAATCAAAATAATTAAAGCATATTTCTAAATGCATTAAATTCCAAGAATTATTGTAACATCTAAAATTGGGGGTAAACCAAAAGAATTTTTAGATATCCTATTCAACCCCCCTCTAGGATAAACTCAAACTTTCACTCTGGGCCCCACCTCTGTGGCCTAAAAACCTAAGTTGGTTGTTGATTCCAACACCCAATGCCTAAATTTCCCCTGAATTAAATTCAAGTGTTGAACATTCAGGCATCAGACCAAAAAACAAGTGTTAGGTCTGTAATAGATGACCAAATAGCCTACTTTGGGAGATCATATCTCCATTTAGGCAGATGCCATGACCCCTAGGGTTGTACAGTGTAACCCTAGGAAACTTCCCCTAACCTAACCTAGGTGTCCCACAGCATTGGGACCCACCAAACCATCGTAAAAGACCACATGAACATGTTGATCTGATCAGCTCCCAATCCTTGAATTTCACTGAATTAAATTCAGGCGTTGAGGGTAAAATCAAGCATTTAGCTTGAGAAAAATCCAACAAACACATAGGTCAAAATTTATAAAGCTTAGGCATTGACATACTTTAAGACTTGTGTGAATGGGAGAAGCTGCCCTAAAAAGACAGATATTTGGGGTGCCTGACACCTTCCCCAAATGCAGCCAAACAATTTACCCCTAATCTCAAGAACGTAGACCAAAATTAGAAGTTAAATGCCAGACCTTTGGGTCTGGATTTGTCCTCTTTCCTGAAGAGGAGAATTGACGTCCAACTCCATCGGTTAAACTCTGAGTTGGTGGCAACCAAACAATCTTCAGGCTTAATCTTGCATATACAGATGCTCGGCTCATTCTCTATACTAGGTTTGATGGGATGGCTTATAGGCAATCGATTCCTTGCCATATACTTGTCGTCAGATGCTAGCCGTGCTAATCGGTCTGCATGCTCGTTCTGACTTCTAGAGACGTACTAGAACTTGATGTTGTTAAATTGAGACATGACCTCCTTTACTTAGACTAAATACTTCTTCATCTAGTTTTCTTTGGCCTCATATTCACCGGTTACTTGTTCCTCGACTAGCTTAGAGTCAATGTAGATGGTGATATGTCCAGCCCCTACTTTTTCTGCACTCAATCGTGCGATCAACGCTTCATATTTTGCTTCATTGTTTGTTGCATTAAATCCCAGCTGGATTGCATACTCGACTTCTACCCCCTTGGGTGTGGTTAGCAATAGCCCATCCCTACTGGCTGAGGTAGAGGACGATCCATCCACATGGAGGGTCTATTATGATTTTGAGGAATTCATCTCATATGCTCTTGCAGGCGTTAGCTCCGTCAGGAAATCTGCCAAGACTTATCCTTTTATAGCGGTCCTTAGTAGCTAACATTGAACTCATCCAACTCTATTGCCCACTTTACCATCCTACCTGACACTTATGGTTTCTAAAACACCGCTCTTAAAGCCTGGTTGGTCAGCACTATTATGGGATGGGTTTGGAAGTAAGGCTCAAGCCTCCTTATTGTTGTTATGAGTGCAAATGCCAATTTATTCAAGGGTGGATATCTTAACTCTGCTCCGTGGAGGTCTTTGATGACGTAGTACACCTAAATCTTATTATGCTCATCTTAGACCAGAACTGAACTTATCGCTACCTCTGATACTACTAGAAATAAGTACAGGTCTTCCCTTGGATAGTGCGGCCACACCAAGTGTTCCTTGAGATCTTGAAATGATTGGTTAGCCTCTTCCATCCATTTGAATCCTTTTTTCAAAGATAAAAAAAGGAAAACATCTATTCGTGGACCTTGAGATAAATTGGCTGAGGGCCGCAACTCTTCCTGTCAGTCACTGTACCTCTTTTATGGTCTGCGATGGCTTCATGACTAATATAGCCTCAACTTTCTCAGGATTGGCTTCGATTCCTCTGTGAGAAACCATGAAACCAAGGAACTATCCTTCCGACACCCCAAAGGCACACTTAGTAGGGTTGAGCTTCATTTGGAACCTCTTGAGGGTGCATAGAGCTTCCTCTAGGTCGTCTATGTGCTTTTCGGCTTCCACGCTTTTCACTAACATGTTGTCTACATAAACTTCTATATTTCTCCCGATCTGTGCTTCAAACACTTTATTCACCAATCTTTGATAAGTGGTCCCTGCATTTTTTAATTCAAATGACATGACTTTGTAAAAATACGTGCCTTGGTCAGTGATGAACAATGTCTTCTCTTGATCTCCTTCCTCCATTTGTAGTTGGTTATAACTAGAGAATGCATCCATGAAACTGAGCAAAGCGTGGCCAGAGGTAGAGTCAACCAGTGCATTTATTCTCAAGAGTAGGAAACTATCTTTAGAGTAAGCCTTGTTGAGCTTGGTGAAGTCTACACACATCCTCCACTTATTGTTGTTTTTCTTGACCAACACCACATGGGCGATCTAGTCGGGGTAGGTGACTTCTCATAAGAACCTTGCTTTTAACAATTTGTCCACCTCTTTAGTAATAGCTTGGTTTTTATTGATGGTGAAGGTTCTTTTCTTTTCTTTGATGGATCTTGCTGAAGGATCGACGCTCAACTTGTGTGTAATTACCCTCGAGTCGATCCCTGGCATGTCTACATGCATCCATGCAAAGGCGTCCCTATAGGTCGTCAGGAGTTTCTGTAAGCAGAGCTTTAGTTCTTTGGAGAGCATCTTCCTGACCTAAACGACCCTTTCTAGTTTTTCAAGGTCAATGTTCAGCTCCTCTAAATCCTCTGTGGACCTGGTTTGCTTCAGCTAGACGTCCTCTCTATCTTCCATGTCGTCGATAATGAGGCCCTCCTTTGACTCTTTCTCCTTTAAAGATGCTATGTAGCACTCTTGGGCGGCAGTTTAGTCGCCTTTGACCTCCTCGACTCACTCCTTCATTGAAAAGTGCATTAGCAAGTGGTAGGTAGAGGTAATGGCCTTCATTTTGTTTAGTGTCAGTTAGCCAATGATGGCGTTGTATGCTGAGGGGTAATCGACAACGAAAAAGTCGACTGCCTTGGTCACTTAGCGAGGACTGACTTTAGCAGTTACTAGGAGTGTGATGATCCTCATAGGGTATAATTTGTCCCCGGTGAACCCTACCAGAGGCTCCACTCTCAGTTGGAGCTTGTCTCTTTTGATTCCTATCTGTTCAAAGGTGGATAGGTATAAGATATCTACCAAGCTGCCGTTGTCTATGAGTACCCTTCTGGTTTGGTGATTAGCTATGACTAATGTGACAAGCAATACGTCATCATGTGGGTGTTACACTCCCCAAGAATCTTCTTCAATAAACGTGATATCTTGTTAAGCGATTCGAGGACATTTCCTGGGTCTATCTGTTGAGTAAACCTCCATTTGTGATGTTCTCATAACCCGTGCATGGGCCTTTCGAGCTAAATTTAATTCGCCCCCTCTAGCAGATCCTCCGACAATAACCTTTATCTCTCATAGTGGCTCTGATTTAAGATTCTTCCGACCCAAAGGCTCTTCTCTGCCCTCAGCAAGGTTCGAGGGCAGTCTACAATGAAACGCCTCAACCTGCCCTACTAGATGAGTGCCTCTATCTTCTTCTTCAATTCGACACAATCTTCTGTGTTGTGGTCGTGGTCTTGATGGAACTGACAATACTTTCTTTGTAATCCTTTCTCTGGAGGGGTCTTGAGCTTTTTGGGCCATTTTAAGGATGGGTTATCCCATACATACATAATTGGAACTATGGGTTAGATCTTAGGGAGAAGTCACCTTGTGCTTAATGTCCAATGTTAGGTCTGGTGATTTAGCCATTTGGTACAAGTGGCCAAGGGTTAGGCATGTCTCCTGTCTACCCATATTAGCAGTAGTAGTTGTGAGACCAGCAGAAGTAATGACCAATTACTTTGCATAATACATCCATTCCATATCATTTGTGAGCATCAACATTACTAAGCTTTACTGATTGTATCTTCATCGTATTATTTGAATGTTATTTACATATTTTTCTTTTACTATAAATTTATAGAAGAATGGATTTACTTACTTAGCTTTCCCAAAGCTCATCCTACCATTTCCTCCTTGTAGATTGTAAACCATTCTCTTACCTCGTGGAGCATGATCTTACGACTTGAGAGCTCGTGTTTACCACTTGGACCATAGGCAGTAGTGGTATTTTGTAGTCTAGTCACATGTAGACTAACGTTTGTTAAAATTTGTCTAGTGTTTTGGCTTTGTATATCTCGCTTATGGGACAAAGGATATTTTGTACTAGACTACAAGTTTACTTATATCAATGAAATCATTTTGGTATAGTTTTGTGTATGGATGCCATTTTATTATTGTTTATCAGCTTGTATGGACTTGGGAATTCTTCCCAATAGACCCAACTACGCCACCAAATGTTTACATTTTTTTTTTGTGTAGGTGCCATGTGATTTGAAGTCTAACACCTTAGAATTCGATGCCTCAGAGCGGTATGGGTTTCAGGGCATTACAATAAGAGTTATAAAAGCAATCTTTCTTTAAAAGACAAAGGCTGATTCTATTCAAATATCCCATTCTCTACAAAACCCATACATAGTTATGTCCTTATATAAAACTAAACTTTGAACATATAAACCTATAACTGTGTATGGATTTAGGGGTAGTGAGAATTGAAATTTTGAATAAAATCAACCTTTAGCTTTTGAAGAAGGATTTCTTCTGCAACTCTTATCCATTTGGTGGACTTCTGTTGAGTGGTGAGTTTTTCTCTGTATCTCTTTGGTGGATCCCTTAGAGTGGTGAACATATCTATCTTGCTTTACATCCCTTGGGTGGATTCTGTAGGTGGTGAGATTATCTTTCATTCTTTTTTTTAAAGAACTTATATTTCCTTTGTGAGTGTGTTTTCATCCTATCAGGACCAAGTTAAATTATCCATGCAAATTCTAAAATTCGTCTGGGCAGACAAAACATATTCATCCAGGCAAATTGTTACTTCATCCAGTGGATGACTTCATACATACAACCAGATGACAAAGCTATTCAACTTCTCTTGGAGGATAAATATATTTCCTGATTTATCCATGCAGATAAATTCAATATCTAACATCCAGACCGGTATCAATGATCTATCAGGCATTGTTTCCAAAATCTTATTCGATTAGCCCCTTTTTGATTAATTGGAAAGCAAATTTGACATATTTTCCAAGTTTTAGTTTTGAGCTCCCAAATCAAGTCCATTCACTTTCTTTCCCTCCCTATTTAATCTCATGACATATATTACCCAGAAGAAACTATAATTAACCCTCTTGTTTACATCCATATGGTAAAACATTAATTATCAATTAAATGAATAATTATATATTTAAAAATTATGGGTGTTATAAAAAGTTTCAGAGTGAAATCTCTTCTAGTAGGGTCACATTGATCCAGCTCAACATATGAGGGTTGATGATGCTTAATTGCTTTGATCAAAAAAGTATTTAAAAAGCTTGTGGCTTTTTAGGATCAGAAAAAAATGGTTCTTCCATGGAGACAATGATTGAATGTTGAGGGCTTTTGATTGACCATAATGCTAACAGAATTTTCCTTGAATGCTATAATACCATAGATACTCGTGAGGATAAACATTAGGTAAATTGATATCTCACACTAAGATCATCTTATGACTTCATTCGATAGATCTATATATAATTACAATCATCATCATCAACAACAACAACAAAAATAGAACATATGATTGAGTCCATATCTCTTTAGATGGAGACGGGAGGCTCAAAGATCGATTGTGTTTGTAGACTTGCTTATACTCTAGGATGCTTTGGCATATCTGGACTGGCTTGTTTTGCACTATCGGCATCCATAAACGTTCTTATAGTTTCCTTGAGCATTTGAAAAGCATAAAATTTTGTATACATCATCATCAACACCCTAGCAATTATATATATGATTGGCAAACTAAGTAGCAACAATAAAACAAAGCCATGATCTGGTCCATGTTTGGGCAAGATGCCAACCATTAAAGATATGTAAGTAATCAACAATGAGATTAGTGAGAAGTTCAACAGCTCCTGCATTGGGAACCCCATTGTGAAGATAAACATCATGCCAAGAGATGTGTAGAACCCGATTGAGTTGAAAAATGCAAAGAGAAGGAATTGATCGGATCCCATAATCACCATTCCTGCATGGTGTTTTGGGTCTCCTTCAGCATTGACCGAATCGATAATCGTGCGATTGTACTTTAGTTCATGATTATCCTACCAAACATAAGAGCTGAGTCTTGATCGATGATCACCTCCAAGAACACCAACTTCTTTGTTGACCCCATAACGATTAACAAAGACTCACATGAACAGCTCAAACCAACCTCCAATGCCAATGGAGTAACATATATCAAAATAAAAATGAATCAATAAGTGGATAAGGTAATCAGAGATGGAGAAGTTTGCCGGAATATTTTTCTGTGTCCTTCCTCCTTCTCCTCATCTTCAATTATAGAAGAAGATGAGCGATTACACCCAAACCTTCCTTGAAGAGCTAGGCTCTTTAAGAAAATAATCAATGCGTAATTAATGTCTATCAATTCTATAACGCATCATTTAATATTACCATATATTATATCAACTAATAAAGAAACCAATTTAATTGCAATCAA
>JAOXJP010233736.1:0-10271 GCA_025762735.1 Platanus orientalis | reverse complement strand
GAGATTAGGTGAGTTTTTATACATGATGTGCTACTTCCTTCGATGTCCTACCGTTTTCTTCATGACTATTATTCCATATGATTAATATTTTATTTTCTTCATCATTTGATTGTTAATCTATGAAATCTTGGTGGGTTCACATCATTTGATTTGATGATTTATGAGATTTTAGTGAGTTTACATTCTCAGTGTTCTATTCTTTTGTTCTCCTACAAATTTCTTCATGATTATCCATTATTTTGATTAGTATTTTGATTTCCATATCACTTGATGGTTAAGTCTTTTAAGTTTTGCAAGATTTCATCACTTGATTTGCAAATCCATGAGATTATGTGAGTTTTCACACGAGATATATTACTCTCTTGGATTCTTGTCATTCTACTCATTGAAAATCCTTAGTTTGGGAGAAATTTCAATTTCTCTTTATTTTTTGTTGTCTTCTGGTGGAAGTTTGGTAAGTTTCCTTCATCCAAACACTAAATCCATTGAGGATTAGTGAGTGTTCAAGTTGATTGGTCTACCCTTATCATTTCTCTGCACTTTCCTCTATTTTTGGTTGCCACTTTAGGTGAGATGACAAATTTTCATTACTTCTTGCCAAATCTATGTGAGTTTAATGATTCCAACTATTCTATAGAGTGATTTATTTTCATTACACTTTGGTAGGGAACTAGATTACATGAAATTCTGGATTCTATTCGTAAATGGTCAAATCTATTCCGATTTGTGTAAGTATTAATTAAGATTTAATTCTTCTACTTTGCTACTATCATGAATTTATTGAAATCTTAAGTTTCTCTCTATGATTAAATGTAAGAAGGTTGAATCCATATGAAAGTAAGAAGGGAAAAATGATTTCTACTCCTTATGCTTGATGTTTGCCTTGATTTCCCCATACATGAGATTCATATCCATATCATCATTGCTAGTTGGTATTCTTTACTTAACTTAATTGACTCTGAGTTTTGTTGCTTATGCTATCTTGTATGCTAGTTTCTCGTTGATGCTATTTGTCAGTACCCAAATTTTGACTCGGGTCATTTGATGGCATAAGGACAACATAATAGCATTTAAGCATCAAGACCTTAAGCACCCTTGGTTTATGAAGAGAAAACCTGACTCTAGGAGGTTAGGCATTCCCTGAGCAGTCTTTCCGGATATTTTAGTTGCGAATGAATAAATCAGAACATCTCATTATAGTCTAAACGCACCATTTCAGGTCAAACCCTAATCTTCCACAAAAGCATTAACAAGACTTTGAGGGTCCACATTTAGGAGCTCCATCCATGTCATTTGTAGCTTTTCTCACCTTTGCAAGTCTTCCCTCAGTAAAGTAGCATAGGTGAAAAAATTACCATTTTACCCTTTTGCATTCAAAAGCCTAGAACTCACTATGTACCACTTAGATCATTGAATTTCTCTCGCCTATACAAGCCTTCTTCTCATGAAACATCACAAGCAAAGAATTATCATTTTTACCATTTTTTGCCCTTGTAGGTAGAAAATTACTGTTTTACCCTTTTACCTTCAGAATTTACCCTTAGACTCTCAAAGGATCCTTGAAGCTTCTCTCTTTACCTGAATGATGTCATGTTAGTTCCTATGGCTCTAAGACTATCAAGACTCCAACACTTTGTGGCCCATCAGTTGTCCACAATAGGCCCCACCCATTCACAAACCCTGTCATAGCCAAAATACAACATTCTATAGGTTTATTGCATCATAGGTCTTTATTCAAACTCATTCTGAAACCTAATTTTGACCATGCCAGTGTAACCGCAATGTCCAGAAAACTTGAAAACTACTGTCTATTTGCAACCAACAGAGTTTGGAAAGTCAAAAAGTAAACTCAGGCATAATCACTTATTTTGGTGCGGTTCCAATTTTCCTCGAAAAGACGGTTTTTTGTGTTTCTTCCCGTACACATGTTTGATTAACTTGTCGTTTACTGCAGCACCTCTATTGATCCAACCAGCACATAATCTTTGAAGATTTTGGTAAATAATTTTACTATTTTACCCGTCCTACGGTTCAATGAAGTTTTTTTTCCAAATTTACAAGAAATTAGACTTTCGAGGGGTTGTGGATGTTGGATCACAGATCCGATTGACCAGTGTGTCCACAAAGACCAAGTAGAAAAAATCAAAAATGGATGTGGACCTTTGTGTTGAAATATTTATTTACTGCATCATTAATTCAAATCCTAAAATACTGCATCATTAATTCAATTTTTTTTCAAAATTATTGCATCGTAAATCTACCCCTCTCCCATTGGTCCATGTCATCAATCCATACCCATCAACATACCCCCATCCTCACCCTCCACTCAACAAACACAAACTAATCTCAATCCCTCATTCAGCTACCTCACCTTAGCACAAAATGCTTGAGCCCTAGCTACCCATTTTTGACTAAATCCTAGCCCTACACTCAACACTCCTAAAGCTAATCCTAGCCCTCCATTCTAAGTGAACCCTAGCCACACACCTACACAAATTGGGGCTACAAATACCCCCAAATTTATGCTTAAGGGGGTTGGCAACCAAAAACCCCAAAACTAAAAGAGAGAGGAAGAAGAAGGAAAATAAGGGCTTTTGCAAACCCTAGGACACTTGGACCCAAGGTAAGCCTAAACCCGTGCCAAATCATGTCTATTTTCATTTGTATACTCAATCACCATGTTGTTATGCTGTCCAAATCATGTAAGTTAGCTGCTTCAATTCGGGTTACACAGTAGAGGCTCAATAGCCTATACTTGCTTTTATTTTTTAGTATGCCTCCTTGATGAATTTTTTGTGAATTTTGTACAAGTCTATTGAAGCCTAAATTTGACTACGGTAGACTAGATATACATGATAGTTAGTAGATATAATTTTGTGATTTTAGTAGCTATGGAAGCCCTCGAGATGGCCCCCCAAACAAACCCCAAAATCTGGGTCTTTTGAGACCTAGTTGAGTTGAATATTTGGGGATTTTTGTTTGAATTTGTATGCATGATTTTAAGCCCAATTTTTTATATGATGTTCTTATATATGTTGCCCATTAGCATGCATAATTTCATAATTTTTTCAGAACATTAAGGGTTCCAAAATAGAGAAATCCATTTATTGGATTTTCTCTTAGTAACTAATAACTGATTCTTCCTCAAGCCTATCCCATGGCTGTTATAACCTCTAAAATTCAACCATGTGCATGTGCACCATTGTGGGCCCTCATTTTTATCCCAACGCCTGAATTTAATTTTAGGCATTAGATGGAAATTCAGTTGTTAGACTGAATTTCAAGCATTAAGCCTGGGATTAAAAATCACACTTTCCAAAATTGGTTAAGTCTGTCGAGACCTTAAGTAGAGTGTAAAGAGCCAAGAGAAGCCATGCCCCTATGGGCCCCACCTCTATGGCCCAAAAACCAAAGATGGTTGCTGATTCCAACACCCAACGCCTAAATTTTCCCTAAATTAAATTCAGGCATTGAACATTCAAGCGTCAAACCAAAAAACAAGCATTAAGCCTATGATAGATGACCAAGTGACTCACTTTGGGAAATCATATCTCCACGTGGCCTGAAGCTATGACCCCTAGGGTGGCACAGTGCAATCCTAGGAAACTTTCCCTAACCTAACCCAAGGGTCCCACAACATTGGGACCCCACAAACCATCCTAAAATATCACATGAACATGCTGATCTGATCAACTCCCAATGCCTGAATTTCACCCTATATTAAAATTCAGGCGTTGAAAATTCAGGTGTCATAGTGAAATTCAGGCGTTAAGCTTGTGAAAGATAAATAATCTCATCTTCAAATCATTTCATTCCATAGACATAATCTAGGAATCCCTTCATTGCAAATGCCTCTTTCAGCTTCCCTACAATCATAGTAAGGTTGACTATACGCTTGTGATTCCTAAGTGTATTCGATACCCGAACTTTACCTAGGAGACAACGCTTGGATCGTGGCTGCTACATTAGTGCAATCAAGTCGAGTCAACCTACCCAATCACTACCTTTAACCTGTCTAGACCTTTTATGGTCTTCACCTTACCTTAGGGTTATATCATAATGGTTCGCAACCCAAAGACCCTAGGACTTGGTCATAGCCCAATTAGGCTCTTAAAACCATGCACATTGGTACAACATAGTCATGACCCCCATTTTGTTAACTTGTTCACATTTTGTAGCAGCGCAGAGTACTCTGTAAGTATGTAAACACTCTAAAATGAATCTACCCTGAATCAATCTCATAGTCAGACATACTTGAACACTGAGATTGGCACACACAACAAACCCCTAGAACTATATTTAGTTTGATCCTGATAAAACCCTCAGAAAACACTAAACCATATAAGATCGGGTATGTAGGTAGCTTGAGACTATGTCTTAGGTGCAAGTGCAATGATCACACCATGGGTTGGTCTAAACTAATAACTTTACATTTAACAAACATAGACTTTAACATAATTCAAAACATGTATGAATGAGAGAAGCCACCCTAAAATGGCAGGTATTTAGGGTGCCTAACACCTTCCTCAAATGCAACTAAACAACTTACCATTTATCTTAGGAATGTAAACCAGTATTAGGAGTTAAACCCCTAGACCTTTGGATCTAGACCTCTCCTCTTCACCCAGAGAGGAGAACCAATGTCCAACTCCATCGGTTAACTCTGAGTTGGTGGCAACTCCCAGAAAAGCCTAACCTTCTCGTAAAAAGGTTAGTAACCTTCCATGCATTGGCATCACGTGTTGAAGAGTGGGCCCAAAAACCACAGATGGGAGAGGGAATCTAAACCCCTCCAAACCCCGATGTCCATAGATCCAAATTCTTTGGATCGATCAGGGATCGAACCAACAACTCTTGGGTTGTAGGTTCTGAGTGTTTTTTAAACTTGGATTGATCTAGGATTGATCCAAAGTTGTGAAAACACTGTATAACAGTCTAAACTTCAAAAATCCATTTCTAATCAATGGCTAATATCATTTGACCATTTGGGAATGTTCTAATCTAATGGACTAGCATCATTTTTGTCCAATACAAAAGAGGATGAGCACCCATAAGCAATCTAATGGTTCTTGCTAAAATCTCATATACTTCAAAGCTCAATTTGTTCATTGTAATAGATCTTGAGAGATTTAGGTCTCCTAACCTTTGGAAAATCTCTCTCTATGCTTAGAAAGGTAAATCTATACCCAAGACCATTCTATTGCCACCTCTCCAACCTTATATAGGCATTTCTTTTGGAGGAAGGCTACAAGGATTGTCCAAAAAGAAAACCTAAGAAGAAAAAGTGTGGGATTGTGTGTCACATCTTGCTCAAGAAGAAGCAATCCACTGGTGTTTGCTCAACCAACTTAAGGAGTCAACCATTAAGCAATTGGGAAGCTATAGCTATATCTTGCTCTATATTCATTTTAAGACACACAAAGTGATATACCTTCCATGGTATGCCACTTTTCCGTGCACTTCCTTAGGTCTTTGGTCCTTCTTGGCTTCATGAGTTGAACTTGTGGGATCACATAGGACACTTACAGGACTCCTAGCACTACCCAAATGCACATGGGATTGACATACATCAACAATCTCCCCCTTGTAAATTCCATGATAAAACCCAAATATGCATATACATACAAAATACATTGATTCCCCTCAACCCAAATACAAGGACTCAACAATACACAAGAATAGGATTTCATCTCAATAGTCCTGAAGTCACTTGTGCTTTGAGTTAATAGGCCCTACAAACACAACCACAAAACAACCACCTTCCTTATGCCAAAAGTCTAATATGTGTGCAATATCCATGAATAGTAATAAGCATTAAGACCATAAATAGAATGAGCAACAATTTTCAAGTTTAGTTGTTTTGATTTTTTGGGTTGATGTTTTACTCCCCTATGTTAGTTGTTAGTGTTCTCTCACTAAGTGTGTAGGGACTCATAGGTCTCTAAACCTCTGAGTCTCATACCCTTGTACCTCATGTGTGTCCTATGTGAATTGAGTGACTCCCCCTCACTCTCACATCACCTCACAACAAATGCATATGGGTTTGAATATCTCTCCCCCCTTTTTGTCAAGAATTCAAAAGCAAAGAGAATGAAACATATATAAAGCCAAAGAAAAAAGATAAATGGACAACAAGAAAGATATAACATTAAATAATCAAAATACCCATTGGGCTACAACCAGTTAGTCAAAGGGGAACTCTCCCTAGGTACATGACATATCCAGGTAAACATCTAACAAGAAGGCCCCTATAGGGCATGGTCATCTATACAAAAAAAGGTAAGTGAGACGCAAATCACTCAGAGTCACTATTCTCTGAGGCAATGACCTGCTCAACTCCATCTGCAGCACCATCTTCATGGTCCTCCCCATCATCATCATAGTCATCATCTCCATCTCCCTTTCCCTCTACATCATCTCCTATTGTATTGGCACCAGCAGAGGTGTCACCACCACCAACTTTTGCATCAACTATAGCTACACCCTCATCCTCTAATTGAGGGTCTGCTATTAACTGTAAAGAAGGGACGTCAAAACCGGTCTCCACTTCTGACTCTGGCTCTGAGTCAAACTCGCTTATAGATCCCAACTAAATATGATGCTTAATATGATCAGCGTTGTAGCACACAACCTGATGCTTTTGGTTAGAAGCCAAGGTCCTCTGATTCTTCAAGACCTTAGAAACTTTCCTAACCAATTTATGGAGTAGACTCATCATGGAGGTCCGTACTGCAGTAGTACCCGAATGAAATGGTATGTGAGTGTGAAGGAGCCCATTGGCTTGTTGACAAGCCCCATCTTCTGGAGGGTGCCATGTCCAACTGCCCTCCCATCCGTACAGCCCTTAGATGCCACCTTGAAGGGAACCTTCATAGCCTAGAGTAGATGAGCGATGAGAGTGGGGTATGGTAAACTCCCAGTTGAATGAGTCGCCTCGTGCAACTGAATCATGGTATGACAAAGGATGGTAGGAAGGTTGTTCGGCTGAGTGTTAAGGATGTCATCGATCAGGTAGGCGGTGTCATCAGTCAACACACTCTAGTTAGTGGTGGGGAGTATGTTGTAGATGAAGATCCTGTGGAGAACTTGGACAACAAGCTGGCACTCCTTGTACTTCAGACGATCAGACTAGTTCACGAACAGGCCAAAGAGTCTCTCAACCATACCACCCTTTTGCACCAGGGTGAGGCGGTGGATCAGAAATACAATGGGAGTTAGGGGACAAGGAACCCCAAATAGTGATGATTGGATGGTGGGGTTAACCTACATAGGTGTGTTACCCACCATAGTCCAGAATGAGTTATCCTCGTTCTTGACGTCAAATACGTTTGTGTAAAAAACACGCACGGCCTCCTCCTGAACTGGGCCTGAGACTGAGAAGAACTACATCCACTACTTCCATTAAGATTCTCTATCAACCGAGCCATCTAGAGGGTCTCGGAGTTGATTGTCCTTTTTATGATAATGGAACAGTAGGAAAATGAATATCCTCAGATTTCACTCTAGACTCACGTCATCGTATCAAGGAGAAAATAAAGCCACATTCCTCTTGGACTAAGGATGTGGTGGAGATTCCATCATGGGACACTTCCTTAAACTGCATGGAGGGTTGGATGAAGATCCACCCTTAGAAGTCATCTTCTTTGTACACAGAGGCATGATCTTGTGGCAAAAATGCAAGATCTCAAAGTACAAACCACAAAAAATGAAGAGAGGGAGGTTTAGGAGAGGAACCTTCATCCATTTTATGAAAAATGAGGGAAAACTAACTTTTCCTCTCTTTTAAACTCACATGCAGAACTTTGGATGAAATTGCCCCCGAAATCGATTGTGAGTTTCACAATCAGTTTGGGGCGAAACTAATTTTGAAAAGTGACATCAATTTTGAGTGTGGGTCTTGAGGATATCAGCCCTAATTCTGAAGTGGGATCCCCCCACTCACGCCACACTTCTCCCCATGCATACCTACCTCCATGACTATCTCCACATACCACCATGACCTCGGGAGAACCACACATGATCCCCCTAAATGGTGCATAATCTAATAGCAAGATCTCAAACCACTTGGAATCAAGAGGTTTAGTTAAAATATCTGCTAATTGATCTTCGATTTTGACATAATCCAAGGATACAACCTTCCCTTCTACCAATTGGAGGATTAAATGGTGTCTTATGTTGATGTGCTTTATCCTAAAGTGTTGGATAGAATTCTTGGAGATGTCAATGGCACTCTTGTTGTCTACAAATAGACCCATGGTGTATTGCTCCAACTCGTAATCTATAAGTATTTGCTTTATCCCCAAGAGTTGGGTACATCCACTACCGGCTGCAATATACTTAGCCTCGACAGTTGATAGTGAGATGGAGTTTTATATCTTGCTATGCTAGGAGACAAGACTGTTGCCTATGCAAAAGCAACCTCTACTCGTGCTCTTGCAATCCTCCACATCGTTAGCCCAATCAGTATCTGAGTACCCTGCAACCTCAGATGTGGTATCAAATGGGTACCACATCCCAAACTCTGTAGTCCCATGGACATGCCAAATAATCCTCTCAGCTGCCTTAGGATGTGATTCATTAGGGGAAAAGCTTGGTATCCAACACACGCGCCTACAGTGAATGCAATGTCAAGTCTACTCGTAATCAAGTAGAGTAAACTCTTAATGATGCTTCTGTAGTAGGTGGAATCAACCTCAACTCCCTCAAGATCTTTAGTGATCTTGTCACTTGTGCTAATGGGGGTGCTTGCTTGTTTGGATTCTCGCAACCCCAACTTGGAGACTATGTGTCTTGCAAACTTAGTTTGGTTTAAAAAGATGTCATCATTTGTTTGCTTCATTTGTAGACCTAGGAAGAACTTTAGTTCCCCTTCCATACTCATCTCAAATTTTGATTTCATTGTTTGGTCAAAACCATGAGATATCTCCTCACTGGTAGACCCAAAAAAAAATGTTATCTACATATATTTAAGCAATGAGTATATGACCATTTTGTTTCTTAATGAAGAGTGTTTTATCAACACTTCCTCGATCAAAATGGTGATCAAGAAGAAACTGTGTAAGTCTTTCATACCAAGCTCTTGGAGCTTGTTTAAGACCATACAAGGCTTTCTTGAGCCGGTATACATAGCTTGGAAAGTGAGGGTCTACAAATCCCTCAAGTTACTTAATGTATACTTCCTCTTAGAGAATCCCATTTAGGAATGCACTCTTGACATCCATTTGATAAAGTTTAAATTTTAAATAGCATGCAATGGATAAGAGGATCCTAATGGATTCTAACCTTGTAACAGGGGTGAATGTCTCCTCAAAATCAATGCTTTTTATTTGAGCATACCCCTTTGCAACTAGCCTAGCCTTGTTCCTAGTCACTATACCATGTTCATAATGTTTGTTCTTGAAGATCCATTTGGTAGCAATGACATTCTTGTCAGTAGGCCTTTCTGTGAGAAACCACACATCATTCCTTTGGAATTGATTTAGTTCCTCTTGCATGGCTAGGATCCAATCCGAATCATTTAGAGCCTCTTTAACTTGCTTTGGCTTTATTTTGGAGGTGAAGCAAAAATGACGAAGGATATTTTCTATTTGTCTCCTTGTCTTCACTCCAATATTAGGATCACCAATGACATCTTCTCTGGATAATCCTTTGGTAAGCCTTTTGTCTTTGGGTTGAAGTTGAATTTCTTTAACTTCTTCTTTCGAACTCGATTGAGAAGAGTGTTCCTCCTAATCTCTTTGGGATTTCTCAATTTCTACTTGAGACGAGCTCTCATTCTCATGATTAGACAACACTACTAGCACTTTTCCTTGCTCATATGTTGCATCAAGGTCATCTACCATCATATTGATTAACTCCTCCACTGAGCGAGTCCTAATGTTGTAGACATGGTAGGCTCTACTAATTATGGAATATCTTAAGAGCATGGTCACATCTCTGTTCTCCTCAAACTTGCCTAGATGTTCTCTATCTCGAAGAATATAGCAAGTGCTGCCAAATACTTTAAAGTATTTTACATTTGGCTACTTACCACTCAACTCATATGGGGTTTTGGTTGTGCCCAGTGTAAGATAGACTCAGTTAGAGATATAGCACGCAGTGCTAATTATCTCAGCCCAAAACCTCTTGGTTATGTTTTCACTTAAAAACATTGTTGTAGCCATGTTTAGAAGAGTTTCTATTCTTCCGTTCAGCCACCCTATTTTGTTGAGGAGTTTTGGGTACTGAAAACTCATGTTTTACACCAAACTCTTCACACCAATTAGAGAATT
>JAOXJP010233735.1:0-10272 GCA_025762735.1 Platanus orientalis | reverse complement strand
TGTATGGACCAAAAGTACCCTAGCAAGAATGTCAGTTGCACACGCTATTGTTGGGTAGAGGAGGGAATCCTCCATAAAACCTTTCGCAGATGATCCGAACTCCCCAATAAAAATCTTTCCAAACCTTCTTTTCGAATTATAAAGGGTGACACACTCAGGATCTTCTGTGGTTGTGGTTCATGTGGTGACGTGTGGCGAGAAAATGGCAATCATTTTAAATTCTCATTTTTTTTTACTGAGACAGGCACCTTTTTCATGTAGCCGACCTCAAATTGATGGGATAAGACTGTTTGTTGTTGTTGAGATAGGCACCATTTTCTTGCCATGCATTAGATGTTGGTCGCTGCAACACAATTGCAGCACGAACCATGACCTCAAATGATTCTAACTCAGGGTGACATTGCTCCCCATGGTGATCCTCTGTGGTGGAAGCCTGTACTTATATTCATTTCGAAAACAAATCCTCAGCAATAAGCTTCAATACATTAACTGGAAACTGCCGTCAAAACGGGATATGTGGCTAAGAATGGTTCCACTTTTAAGTTTACACCGTGACATGTATATTAAAACTCCTGCCATGACTGTAATTTCAATTTTTTGGTATACATGTCCTGTTCTAACGGCAGTTTTCAGTTAATGTATTTTAAGCTTGTTGCAAAGGATTTGATTTTATTCATTTTAGGGGCAAAGATTTTGATTGGGATAAGGGTTTTGACATTTTTATCTCTATCATGTTAGTATGTAGTATGCAATATAGCTTCGGGGCTCCCAGTAGAGACGATCAGGGCTTCATACTCTTTCCTGCCACATGAGATATAATGCAGATGCATGATCAAGGTAGTTAATGGACATAAGGGAAGATAATTTAGGAGATCGTAAAGAAAGATTATCATATGAGAGAGGATCCTCTACAGTTAGTAAAACCACATTAGCGTTCAACGAGTGTCTAAAGCACACATATACAATAATTTAAAACTCCCACCAAATTTGGTTGGAATTTTAAGTACTTTAATGGGAAAGGATGTTCTGTTAGGATGGTGGCCAAGACACAAGGGGATGTCATATAGAATAAAATGGGTGGGTGATGAATTTTTTAAATATGAAATATGCACTTTATTCCATATGATGGCCCCTGTTGACCTGGACACCATCCTAGACACCAAATCCTGGTTGGAACATCCTTTCCCTATGAATAATGTTACGTTTTGAGAACCATTGCCCATTAGGGTAGTTCAACTTACCGTAGAGGATCCAAACTTCATGGAATGCCAAACATTTTGCATTGCTATGTGGCTATGCCTATACTATGAGAGAATTTTTTTGGGTAGGAGTCTCTACCATAAAAGATTGTTACTTACATTTTCTTTTGCTATGAATAAATTAGTTCACTTTTCATGTATCATCAGATTCAAGTATGATATTCTCAAATTTTCTTTATCACGCAGTACCATTGTTTCACTACTAATTTATGACTTGAACACACTGCAATTTATTCAGCTCATAATTTTCCATACATGGCTGCATCTATATATATATATATATATATATATATATATATATATCAAAATTTGGGAATTATCATTATGCTTGCAAGAGTTCCAATTGTTCGACTTTAGGTTATTCGCAAATCTCCAATTCTTGTAAATTCAATTTATTTGTGCTTCACCATCAACAATGGAATAATTTAGAAAAATAATTTCCAATCAATCGTGAGTATCAGTTGCGGACCACAGTTACTTGCCAAGTAAGTTGTAACATTCTAGTAAATCATAGTCTTTAGATCAGTTGCAATAGACGATCTCAATTGCGGTTTAATCTCTAGGTTGTGACTTGTTGGTTTTTCTTGTCTTTTTCAATTTTATAATTAAGTTAACCAATTCATCCGAGCATAGAAAGTGTTGTTATCATGTTTTTTTGAAGATAGTTGAAGCCTCCCAATTATGTATAAGGGATTGCGACCAAGTTAATTACGGGATACAATTTAGCTCGGATAAAACCCTTATCTCTCTATAAATTTATACTCTTCCATAGAGATGAATAAAACTTCATTATTGTTTTTAAAGCTCAAAAGTCTCAATGTTTAATTTTGTAAAAAATCCAATAGAACAACAACGTTGTGGAACAATTTTATCAAAACATACCATTCAAGAGATCAATGTCATTTCTTTCTAAGAAAATACCATATCTTAAAAGATGTTACTCATTTGAATTACGTTATCCTCTAATAGAAAGTGTGAATTCAATAGAGCAGTAATTTAAGAACACACAACTTGCTATTTTTAAATAAAAAAATATAGTTCAAGAACATAATACACAGAAAGAAGGGAGAAAAGAGAGATTAAGAAATGAAAATCATGACGTTTTCTTTTTCTTTGTAGTTAGAGATTTTTCTATGGAATACACGCATTGGAAAGAGCCATTTGGAATTCTCCTTCTTCTTTCACAGAGAAAACCCTAATACAGCCACTAAAATCACATTAAAAAAATCCACAATGCTCATTCTTTAATATGTATTAATAGAGGGATAAGTGTTGTGTGGCAACCCTCGAAGGGAAGTGATTTTGAAGTAACCCTAATAAGGATATGAAAGGAGTTGCCGCAACCCTAAATTGTTTCCTATTTAAAATATTCCAACAAAGAATTTGTAGGTATGTATGTGGGTGTGCCAAAGTGCGTCTTTGTGTTTGTAAGACCTTGTACGCTTAGCTAGGTAAGATCATAGGCTGGTTTGCCTGTTAGTCTCTTCTTCTTTTTGTTTTGTTTTATATTGGTTGATGACCACAAACAAACTTAGTTGAGAGAGTAAAGAAAACGATAAGAAAGACTTCATCACACTATTTGTTTACTAACTCATGTGAGTCTTTTTTTTGGCTAAAAAGCTCATGTGAATCTCATAAATGAACTAATGAGGGTTTGAAAATTGTGTGAACACATGGTTTTTAAATGCCGTGGGGTCCTATTGTCCTGATGTAGAACGTTGGGTTTGAAAGCAGTTTCTAGAGTACTAAGACTAGAAGAAGTCAAACGAAATTTAAGTTCAACGATCATAGCTGTTATAATCCTGATATAGTCTCGCAAGCCATAAATACTTGTTTTGTTCGTTTTGATGAGCACTAGGGTAGGGAAACTGATGCTGGATGGAGGCTAAAAAATGCTATTTCAGGAGTCAACTCATATTTGGTCATAATAACTTTTTTATTGTTGGTAAATTTCAATTTAGCATGTTTTGAGGGTGTTTAATCTACAGTTTTGAGAACTGACCCTTGAACAGGTAATGTGGATGGTTAAGGTCCAATTGGGTTCGACCATCAGTATACATGATCTAACTCTGGTTCGCTTTAAACATAAGTAAAATGTAATAAAATACCAAAAAAAAAAAAAAAAAAACAATTCATAATGCATTGGAAGGTGTATAATCAGGTTTCTAATTTTTAGACATACCAAAACTGCAATAAAATACCCAAAAAATAAAACAGTTCCTGGAAAGTGGAAATGGTTCATCCGAATTGGAGAATGATTGTCTGTGTTGATACAAACCTCTATAAGCATGCCATTGATTGACACATGCTGGGTTTTTGCATTTGGTGTCTCTTCTTGAACACCTACCTTTTCATCTGAACACTTTTTTTTGGACGTTTTTAACACTAAAAGTGACACATGTCAACTTATCATTCACCTTACACACAATAGACACTTTTCATCACAGAACATTTTCTTCCAATGGAATTTGGAAAGATACAATTCTATTTTTCTTTTTCTTAATTTTCTTAAAAAAAAAAATCAATTGATTTTATTAAAACTGGGTTTGCAAAAAACTGGCCAATTTTGATTGGTTTTAACCAATTTTGCCAGGTATAAATGGTTTTTGACAGTTACGGTTTTAAGCTCTTGTAGAACCTTTTAGGGTGCCAGTCCAGTCAAGCCGGGTCAGACCACCCGGTCTGATCCAGTTTTCAAAACTATGATTTAATCTGATCTTATTTGATAAAATCATATGTATACAATTTAAGGTCAGTAATAAGTTTAAGTGGAATAAGGTTTCTTTCTCTATTTTTGTTTTTGATTATTTTATAACAAAATAGGGTTTTTGGAATATAAATATAACATTGTAATGAAACAAATGGTTCATTCAATCAAAATTTGAGTTCCTCTTGAGGTTTTTTTTTCCTTAAGTAGAAGATGGTGCTATTCCTCTATATCTTTCATGCTTACAGAGGCTTATAATCTAAACTTGTGGACTATCGTTATGAGACAATTAACCACCTCAAAAAAAAAAAAAAAAAGCAACCTAATACTACTTACATTCGGCTGGAATTAGATATAAACAAGGCTGGACAAGGTGCGGATGGTGTCAGGGGCAGTGATTTACACTTTTTGGGGGTGCTGTTCACATTTTGGCGCTGATGTATTCACCTCAGATGCCATCCGTATCTTGTTTGTACAAAATCCTGAGGGACTTACATTATATCAACCTATATGAATTTACAGAGAGGTTTATGATCTAAACTTGTGGACGCCAACGGCCTTTAGTCCTAGGCATTATATCAGCTTTCACTGTTTGATTATTTAAAATCCATAAAGGGATGTAATGCTGGCTGCCTTTCACTTTAAATGCAGAAAATGTGAGACTTTGCAGGTTGATATCCTCTGCACCCCCTTTGTGCAACGCTATGAGGAAAGACACAAGGGGATGGGGCCCATTCATTTTTGGGGGTGATGGGACATCCCAAAAGTGAATGGACCCCACCCCCTTGTGTCTTGCCTCATGGGACATCGCACAAGGGGGCATCGCAGTGGATAACGAGCTTATGCAGGTTGATATCCTCTGCGACGCCTGACCTATGCCCCTTCTTTTTGACATGTTAAAAGTCTAATTTGTACCTCATGTTGATGTAACATGTGGTGCCTTTAGCTAACATAACACATTAATGTGCCTTCAAGACTGCCTACAAATCCTTACCCCAAACAATAATTTAAACTATTTGGTTGTAATTTTGCAGGTATTTGCGTTTAATTAGCACTGCTATTAATAAAGGAAGAAGGTTGTGTCAGATTGATAGTTGGCATACAACCTTAACCTAAACCAATTTTAACTTGAATTTTGAAAATTAGTTAATTCAACAATTGCAAACCAATCTCAACTAGTTGGGATAAGGTTATTGAGATGAATATATATCAGAATTTAATATGATTAAAACAAAATTTGTTTTTATCTTGAAGCTCTTGTAATATGGTTTAACGTCCTAATTAGGGTTAGTGTGAATGAATGTTTCATGAACCCCTTAATGACATGTCAATTAATAGTAGAAAGTGTTGGAACAAGTCACCTTGGCTGTATTCGGTAACACTTCAAAAGTGTGATTATCAGATTCTTAGCTCCGAAAGAGTGATTCCGTTAAAAATGTCATTTGGTAATTATGTATTGTCTCCATGGATTTCACTCCCAAAATCCATTTAAAATCACTTTTTGGAAACTATAAAAATTAGTTTTTTTGATTCTTCTTCTTCTTCTTCCTTTTTCCGAAAAAAAAGCAAAACCAAACATGTTTCTGATTCTGGATTTGACTCCAAAGAATGCATTCTTGGTAGAATCCAGAATCAGTAATTAAGAGCTAAATTCAAGATGTATAACACAGTCTCATTTTTCCAATCCCTATAAAAAAGTAATGAGAAGATGAGAGAAGAAGAAAGAACTCAAAATCTATTTCCACAGTATTGTTTCGCTAACAAGCAAAAACAAAGATATATATATATATATATATTTTAATGTTTCTAGTCCCAAATGTTACATTTATCATCAAATAGCATATGCTTGCCAATTTGAAATCACATACACAACACAAATTGAAAAATTGGTATTGAGAAAGTGGTTTTCTCAAGATATCTAGTATTAACCATCAAATACTAATAAAATTGACTTCTCATAGAATTCTCTTGCAAAGGCAGACATAAACATAGCACCAGGGCATGAATGAAATTTCCCATGAACATGGTCATAGGAAGGACCCTAACAACCAGACATTAACACAGCGTAAGGGTACGAATGAAATTTCCACTGAACATGGTGATAAGAAGGGCCCTCTTGCTTTGGCTTTGTTTTGAGAATGGGAGCCCAGCCAGCACGTCAATGAAGAGATCCACCTGACGAAGAGATCCACCCGACTTGAGTAAGGCTTCCATGTTCTTTCGAAGTCTTCCAAATATTTTAATTGAAAGTCCTTCAAGGGATACCCATCAGCAATCAATTTTATCACGTTCTCTTTCAATGCTAAGTCGTGAGCCTTACGACATGATAGCTTAGAGAAAAAACGCATTCATATTTTGATGGGTCCAAGAGATTTGTGTGGTCACATCAGATGATCACAACCATGTACCTCTATTTTATAGTATTTATTAGCAAATAATGACCAGCAAACTCTAAAAATTATAAAGTAAAATAAAAATAATTAAATAAAAAATACATGCAAGACTATGTTCCACACTCATTCTTTGCCATAGATTATATTTTTAATAATAAATAAATAAATAATTTTGAAATAAACAGTAAATAATTAAAGTGAAAAGCAAGTGTTCAATTATAATGAAAAATTACCCAAAAAAAATAAATTATAATGAAGTGTTGAGAGCAAAAAAAAAAAGGAATTTATCTACTTATGCCAATTTGAAGATGCATACACTAAGTTCATCACAAGAACCCTTCTCTGCCTAATAGAATAGCGAAGCAATCGAAAGGCTTCATAAGAAAATAACAATTAGTTATAATGATATTACATACTTAGGGATAAAAAAAGGCTTTCTCTGTGCATTGATGGGTGAAAAAGAAAAGAAAAAGAAATATAAGAAGAAAAAAAATATATATCTAAGGGTAATCCTAGTGCATGGGGTTCTCTTTGTTTCTATGACTTGAACCCGTAAATCTCAAATCACAATGGAACAACCTTACCAATGTTTGAAGAAGAAAAAAAAAATATTAAAACATAAATATATTATAATAGGTGTACATCATAATAATAATAAAAAAAGTGAATCTAAGAAGAGGCTGCTTCAAGCCTCCACCATTGATGACTTATAGGTACAAAAGAAAATATATGTGATTACAACCATGTATTTTATCGTATTTATTTAGATAGTAAAAGAAAATTCCATTAAACCAAGAAAAGACTATGAGTTGTATGGTTAAAAATCATTTGATCATATTGATTTCTTTTGGCATAGATAATCCCTTGTTCACTTTGTGGATGGGGAATCAATGAACTTTTTTTTTTTTTTTGTAATTTTTTATTGGTCACTATTCACTATTCATCATTTACGCATTATTCATTGTTCATCTTCGTGCACTATTCATGGTTCACACCCACTATTCATTAACATACTATTCACTGATTTTTTTAATAATAAATTATGTTTAAATGCTGATTCATCCGAGATAGAAGGTGCCATTTTTGCGTTTTTTGAAAATAGTTGAGGTCTTCCATTAATGTACAAGGGATTCGGCCAAATTAACTTTGGGATACAATCTTGTTCGAGTAAAACCCTTGTCTTTCTACAGAGTCGCACTCTTCGGCAAAGATGAATAAGCCTTCACTGTTACTTAAAACCTGGGGTCATTGTGTCTTAATTTTATCAAAATTTTGATAGCATATCTTTTCTTTAGTGCTTGAATAAAGAGTATGCTCAAGATGCTTGATGTATTTTCACAACACCAAGATCGAGCTACCTCAACTCTTAAACAAGTAAAATCTTTAGAAAGATAATGTAGTTTCTAGAGGAGTGGATGATCGGAGATTTCAAACTAAAGCGAGTTCTCATCAGTTAAGATGAGAGTGAATGAAGATGACTGGAGACCTCAAGGCATAAGCCAAGATCTCAACAGTCCTGATGGGTAGTGAATGAAGATGATGAGGTGTATGATGAGGGAATGTGTGAGAGAGTAGAACTTCTGGAGTCTACGTAGTGAAGGAGCAAATGAAGCTCTCTTTCCTTCAGAGACTTGTCTCTGATAGTAACACACTTCTCACTAACCACACCCTCCTTCTTCCAAAGCTTAACAACAACAATAGCTAAAACATCTCTACAACATTCACTTCTTTTCTAACTCACCCATGTTTTCAATTTATAGAGGGAAGAATATCCATTTGCCAACCCTTTGGTTGATGGTCAAAACTTGTTGACCTGTTCAACAACTGGGATGCTGGAACACATGCATGGGGCAACAAAGATTTCATGATTTGGGTATTTACACAAGTCCTCAGGACCAAGGAGCTACTACAAGCATGAAAGAGGAGGATGATGTGGATGAGTCAGGTGTTCAATTAAGCAAAAGAGACAAAGAGGAGGGTGGTTTTCATTGAAATACAAAGAAGGCTGGTGATAAGGGTTTGTCTACGATTGCTCTGTTTCACAGAACGGGAAATAAGGCAATCACAGACCTGTTGTCTGTTTAAAATATTTCAACATCCCCCTAGCAAGTAATAAATGATAAGGTTAAAATGGAGAGTTACTCCCTAAAAGGGTAAACTTCCATGTAGTAGAGCTTTCTCATTCAAATCTAGAAATAGAAAGAAAAGAAAAGAAAAAAGAAAGAAACGGAAAAAAAAAAGACCTACGTCATTCAATGCAAAGAGTCAATTTTTCAAGCCTCCTTCATTTAAAAACTACTTAGAAGAAAAAAACCATGTACATTTAAAAGCAAAAGAACTATAAGGCCACCGGGTTGATGTCAACAAGAGAACTTTACATGTACATAATCCAAATGGATCCCTGCTGTATCACTATAGGCTTTAATGATCGCATGGTTGTTATAACCGTGTTCGTCAAATTTTTATCACCAAACATTAAAGCTGACTAACGCCCCCCTAATCTTGGTGGTCGCAGTATCTCTCCTGAAAATAGTTCTTTGGTTTTAATCTAATATGATACCATTACGAAACAAATTCTTCTTCAACTGTATTGCAGGTCCCACGTTATGATGCCATAGTCACTAATCCCATGGGGCTACCAAAAAGCCTGACATGAGATTCCAATAAATCTAAGCCATAGATTCTGGATTATTGGATACCCATGCTTCATAGATTCTGAATCCTATCAGAATTTGTCTACTTGAGCTTTAAAATGAACCTCATTCCAAACCAAGGGATCCCAACCTACAATGAACCCGACCCGAGTTATTCTACCAAGATTTCAAACTCTGTTTTGGTCTTGTAATTAGGGGTGGCAATTCATGTTGGCAGGTTGGATTCGTGTCATGTCAAGATACAGACATATAACTATACATTCAACCCCAACCTAACCCATTTATTAATCATGTCAATGCGATCAACTCATTTTGACCCAAAACACATTTATAGCCAACCTTAACTCACTTATTTCCTATTGGGTTCGTGTCAGATTTGTGGGTTATATAATAATTTGTGTCGGCGAACAAGCTCTTGTCATATCAAGTTAAGGTTAAACGATTATATGGATTAACCTGAACTGAGGGTGGATTGTTTTCGCTCCTCTTAACTTCCACTCCACCTTGTCAGGGGGCGAGCACATCAGTGCCGACAAGTGATTTTCACTGGGGGTAAATTAAGAGGAGCGGATACAACCTTCTCACACCTGGTCCATGTCTGCTGTAACCCAAAAAATACGTTTTTAGTCAACCTAACGCAATATTTCAGATTCAATTCACGGGTCGTGTCAAACATTACCCCTCCTACCTGCAACGATAATTTTTGAAATCAATAACGACAGACATGTAATTTATAACTAAGTAAGTCATTAACTGTAATTATCTTTAATTTAATATTGTTTTTTTTCAAAAATTGAAAATTTAACTTCTAGAATTCTTGATACCCAAAAAAAAAATTTTCATTAAAAAAAAAAAAAAAGGAACTTCCTCGAACGTTGAAATATCAAGCAACGACAGATACGATGTTTCTTCGGTCAAAAACGCCCGGCGCCGCCGGCGCACATTCAAACGCGTATATATCGGCGTTTCAATCGATGACTTGGCGTTTCTCCTCCACACACGCATATAAATGCTTCGCATTTCACCACCCGGACAAGGTCTTCCCTTTTTCGTTATCTGCTCTCTCGCTCTCTCTAGTTTCTCCGTCTGGGGCTGGGCGATCTGTGATACAAGGTTAGTTTCGGTTCCCAATCTAGATTGTGTTTTAAATTGATCTTTTGTTTCTTTTCTCTTGTGGGTTCTTTAAAACGCAGGAAGATCTTATTTGGGTGTTGTTTTTTTTGTCTGTTTTTATAATGTTTTCTAGATCTGTTTTGGGG
>JAOXJP010233734.1:0-10272 GCA_025762735.1 Platanus orientalis | reverse complement strand
GATTAGTGTTTGTCCAGAAATGGTGCATTTTGGGCTATAATGAGGTGCTTTGACTGGTTCATTTGTGACTAGAACATTCGGGAAGACCTCTTTGGGAATGCCTAACCTCCTAGAGTCTAGGTTTGCTTTTCTTAAGCCAAGGGTGCTTAGAGTCTTGATGCTTAAATGTTGTTATGTTGTCTTTATGCTATCACATGACCAGAGTCAAAATTTGGGTGCTGACAAGGCCTCGGCCCCTCAGCAACAAAATTTGGGCCTCGGCCCCTCAGCTATGAGATTTGGGCCTCGGCCCCCTCAACAATGGGATTTGGCCCTCGACCCCTCAGCAATGGAATTTGGGCTAAGGCCCCCAAAAAAATGAATTTGGGCCAAGGCCCCCTCAAGAATGAATTTGGGCCTCGGCCCGTCAACAATGGAATTTAGCTCCCAACCCCTCAACAATGAAATTGGGTCAAGGCCCCTTTAGAATAGCGTCGATCCTTAGGGATCCCCATAACTTTTGAAGCAAGCCTAATAAATCCCCCAACATGAACCAAGAAGTAAATGAAACTATGAAGTCTACTCTATCGGTAAAGCAATCTGATGATACGTCATCACCCCACTTAAGTCCACCCTTATGGCAATGTTTGATCGGAAATGATGCATCGATCATTTTAGACCCTGATGTCAGGCTGCGTAAAGGTTCAGTGAGGACTCCACCTCATAGAAAAAGATAAATATTGACATCACAGATTGCCTATTGGGCATAGGAAAATGTCAATCATCATTCCATTGTCTACGTAACATGATAAACATGAATACATAGCACCAATCTCTAAGAGATCTCCATAGCTTTTGGAATAAGCCTAAACACTTTCTGATATGCTCTGCCCAGGCCACTGTAGGTTCGGTGAGGGACTCTAGGTCTTGCCTCACCAGAAATGGCCAAAACCATTGACATGACAGATTCCCTTTCTGGTATAGGCAAGTATTGACATCATTTGATAGCCTATATATCATGACAACCGCCCTTGGAAATTGGTTGAAATAGATATGTAGCATTGATCCTTTGTAATCTCCATAGATTTTGGAATAAGCCCCAAAACTTCCTGATGTGCCCTGATTAGGCTGCCACAGGTTCGGTGAGGGATGCTAGGTCTTGCCTCACCAGTAAATGGCCAAAACTATCGACATAGCAGATTGTCTACCTAGGTATAGATAAATGTCATCATAATTCCATTTCCTATATACCATGACAATCATATTTGGGAATTGATTGAAACAAATATATAGCACCAATTCCTCAGAATCTCCATGGCTTTCAAAGTAAGCCTAAAAACCTTCTAACTTACCTCATGCAGGCTAAGTAGGTTCATGAAGTCAAGTTAGTCCCTGACTTTGTAGAAAGGCCTTCATAAATAAACCACATATCTAGGGTGTAAGTAGGCATCATCACTTTATAACTTACGTATTATGCTAGCCATGTTTACAGATTGGATAGTTGAAATAGATACGTAACACTGATCTCTTAAGATCCCATGGCTTTCGAAACAAGCCCAAAAACTTTTTCACAAGCCCTTCCAACAATCCTTGATACACAAATAAATTGTCGCATAGCATCTTGGTTATTCAAACATAACTGAATGCTACACTGTGATTCATAGTTTATGTATTATCTTAGCGCTAATACCGTTAGGGAATTATGCATAATACATAGCAGGGTTCTTTGTTATCACAACCCCCACAGCTTTTAGAAAGAGCTCAACAACATCTCCAGTCCTGATAGGTTCTCTATCTACACTCTATCAAAGATGGGATGACTATAGGGTATGATCCACCTATGATGTCTGTTTATGGTAATGTAAACATGCACCACAATTCAATCTATAAAGTCTGTGTAATTCCTAAGGCCATAGCTAGACTGCTATCATGCTTGAAGAATCCTCTTCACAACAAACGGGTTATTTGTGAGAAAAACCCACCATTGCTTCTCGGGAAGGAGCTCATAACATTTATCTACACATCCAAACCAAGCCATCCTTCCAATTCAAATTTTGGCACATCTCAGTCCATACTTTGGAACGACTTACCTTGCATCAGTCATTCTTCTTTTAATACTTCATATGCCGCATGATTTACTAATGGCCACCCCGTGACATCTATTCGTCTTTGGACAACGAGCAATGCCACACTTCGATCCATCAAGTCTATGAAATGCTAGCTTCTAGCCATAGTATAAACAACTATTAAGGATAAGTAGTACTTTCATAGTATGGGTTACTTGTGAGAAAAACCCTTCCATAGCTTCTCGGGAAAGAGTGTAACAACATTTCTCTATAAGTTCTGACAGTCACCACTCAATAGACCGACCTATTAGCACCGACCTCGGTGACGCTTGCTTATTAAGACATAAGAATGTGTTGCATTCACCCTTAAACATTGTGTTATACCTACTTTAACAAAGACTAGGTTGCTATCACCTGGGCAAGGCACAACACCCGATCCTACGGGATCCCATCCTGGCTTCAAAGAGAGTCATTATAAATTCTTCCTTGCACATCCCCCCACCTTGAAAATGTTTAAGTGGAATAAAAATATTGTCATGAATCAATCCATAGCCTATGTAACCATCACTTTATGGATGTGTAGCAATGACCTTCCAAGGTCCCATAACTTTTCTAGAGAGAGCTCCCAAAATCTCTCTGTGAGTCCCGTAAAATACAACATTCGCCCAAGTGGGATGAGGGCAATGTTGTAGATCAGTTCGGCTATGTATCATGATTGATGTGAAGCCACACGTGTCTTCGGAAATGATATCTAGAGCATATGTTCCATGATTGATGTAAAACCGAGCAGTGTTTAATCATGATTACATATACTTTTTCCATAGCTTTTCCAGGGAGAGCTTCACTAACATCCCTCATTGAGTCCCATTAAAACTCTCAAGAATAGTCACGAAAAGATGTTTAAGCAATCAACTTCACAAATGAATCAATGATCACTCAATATAGCAAATACAAAACATTTCATTATGAAAATCTCATAAGAAACTTTAAACAACTTATACAAATTAAATCACTAAACTAGCTAGAAGAAAATACAAGTGCATAAGTCATCTAAATGGTTCATATGTTTATAGCTTTCGCATGACCGATTTTTCACAATGATTTCTATAATGTTTTCAAGTAGTTGCTCCCGATGTCTCCTGATGCAGCGCATATGCTAACAGTAACACCTGAGAAGCTAGAGAAAATGTTAATTACTTGCGTATAACTCATGGATAACCTTGCTTTCAAAACAAAGAAGGACCCTCCATCGGGCCTAAATCAAAATTTTAGAATCTAGGAGTCAAAACCAATTACGGATCTCGCAATCGATTTCACCGAAATCGATTATGAATCTCTTAATTAGTTTCACACATGAGTTTTGACTCAGTCTGAGATCCCCGAGCTAAAAACTGATATGCCCAAACCAATTGCAATATGAGTTTTGAGAAAATTTCTTAAAATCGAAATCGATTTTAAAACTTGCAATCTATTTGGAGTCTGTTGCACAGCCAAAATCGATTGCTTAATCCAAAACCAATTTGGAGTCCAAATCGGTTTTGGATCAAGCAATCGGTTTGTAGGGCATTTTTGGAATGCTATTTTATCACAAAATCCAAGGAGAGATTTTTGAAATTTGAACTCCATTTTTCGTATCCATAGGTACAAAAAGCTCTCCTTTATAAAATATTCCAATCTTAAGCCCATAGGTGCTCCGCTCTACTATAAAAGGTAACTTTTCCCTTTAGGATAAGGAATCTCCAATACTCCAAGAATTTTTTGAGAGATCTAAGTGGCATACTATTTTGAGAGCCTTCTCTACTGTGTAAATCTCCATTGCCCAGAGATTTTGAGCTTGAGTAGCTAGCATACTATACTATATTCTCTCTTTTTTTTCTCCTCTTGAGCACTACTCTACTACTATTAAGAAGTTGTGTGAGCACTTTCCTTGGATGAAACTCACCTTTAGCTAATCTAAAGGAGCACTAGAGCCAAGTACTTGGAGCTTGTGTGTACCTAAGGCAAACTAGCTCAACAAGGAGCACCCCACTATTGTGTAACTAGCAACATTAACCAACTTGTGGTAATATTTGTTTGAATTTACATTCATTTACATTCATTTTCATTGTTGTTCTTACTTTGCTTCCACTGGAGACACTAGAAGCTTGACTACTTCCACCGAAGACACCGGAAGTCGTACACACTCGTTGAAGACACCGAATGTTGTTGTTTAGCTTGCTTGTGAGCAAATAGTTAGGTTTGTATATTGACCTAGGTTATAACAGTACCTAAATGAAATATACCTAAGCTCGATAGTGAGCTTTAGAAGAGTGAACATAAGCCCGAGTACCAAACCACTATAAATCTATTGTTGTGGTTGTGTTGTGTGATTGCTTGTCTCTTTGTCTTTATGCTTCCTACTACTCTTGCCTAGCACATATTTGAAATTATTCTAGAGTAGCCACATTAAAACACACACACATATTTGATCTAATATAAAAATAGATTAATAAAACCACAAGATAATTTAAAAAAGAGTAAATTAATTGAGAAATCCTATTTACCCCCTCTAGGATTACTTTAGAGCAATATTAGTAACTTCATGAGTGAACTTGTACTAACCCTGCAGAAATTAGCTTATGATTTATACACCATTGAAAAGAACTAGAAGTCAACTTTCTAATGAAACAAACGATGATTTACCAATAAGTGTCAAAATTGTAGAAAACCAAACTCCATTATTGATCATGAATATTTCCCAAACCGATCAAGACCGGTCATGAAAAAGGCAGGACCGGTCTCACCACCCACCGTTAAGACCACACTCTATTGGACTAGTTTCGAAGACCCCAGATGTAACACCCCACATTACACTTCAAGGGTAAAAAGGTAATTTAACACATGTAAGGGTAAAATTATCTTTTCACATATTCAAATGGACCGTAGAGTGGTTTAAGAATCCATTAGACTAAGTTAGAAATGTAAGACCCAAGTTGGCGCTCAAACCTATTAAGTTTGAAGGCTATCTTAATCTCGTATTTGGAGTACCTTCGTAGACCCACTGACACCAATCCTGAGATAATTGGAGGTCATGCCATATCTTGATGGAAAGATCTAGGAGTCTAATTTCTAGAAAAATAAATGGTGTGCAATTATGATTTTCCTAGAAGATGTTATGATAATTCTTTCACAAGGTATCTATGTTATTAGGCTATAGATTTGGGATAACTTTCTGGACCCAATGACACAAATCCCAAGTGAAATAGATAGTGATCTATACCTTGTTGGAAATTTTTTGAAGTTTAGTTTCCAACATAATAAACAAAAATCAATTCCAAGTTTTGTAGAGAAAGTTATGATCATTTTAGTGCGAGGGGGTAAGAGCTAAGAAAATTAGTTTGAATTGATCTAGCCACTCTCGGGTCTTAGAAAATTGTACAAATTGTGTTGGATTGATCTAAGATTGATCCAAATTACCCATATTATGATTTTTTAAGGTAAAATTGATATTTCTTCATTTTTGGGAGTGTGGGACCCCCCAACTTGACCCAAAACCGTAGAAATATGATAAAGAAACCCTAATAGCCTCATTTACATCAAAAGGGAAAGAGTTAGAGAGGTTTAGGGGATTTAGGAGCTAAATGTGGGAGTTCTTTCCTAAATTGGGTAAGTTTCACTCCCAACTCTAAGAATATATTATGGTAGCTTGATTTATTCCTAAATCTTCATGTCTTATCTAATTTATGCTAGTTTTACATCATTTTATAAAGGTTAGATACAAAGAAAATGAGGTTATAGAAAGTTTTAAAGCTTGATCAAAGAAGAAGACTAAGATTGTGAGTTTACATACATGATGTGCTACTTCCCTTGTTTCTTCTATTGTTTCTTTATGATTATTCATTTATTGATTGGTATTTTGGTTTTTTCATCACTTGATTATTAATCCATGAAGTTTTAGTAATTTCACACCACTTGATTTTAAGATCCATGTGATTTTGGTGAGTTTTTATATATGATGTGTTACTCCTCTTTCTTTTCTACTATTTCTTTATTGTTGTTCTTAGTTTCCTTAAGGGGTCTCATTCTTTGATCATTTGTTGACTCAGATCCATGAAGTTTAATAAGTGTATATCATTCGATTGCTAAATATATGAAAGTTTGTGAGTTCTCATACATGATATGCTACTTTTTTGAATAATTGTCATTATATTTATTGAAAATCTTTAGTTTAGATGAGATTTCAGTTTTTTTTTTTTTCATTTTGGTTGCCTTGTGGTTAAAGTTGGTAAGTTTCCTTCATTTAAACACTAAATCCATGGAGGATTAGTGAGTTCTCAAGTTGATTGCTCTACTCTTTCTATTTTTCTGCACTTTCCTCCATTTTTTGTTGTCATTTAGGTGAGATGATAGATTTTCATCACTTTTTGTTAAACCTATGTAATCTTGATAATCTTACATGTTCCATAGAGCGATTTCTTCCACAATGTCTTCGTAAAACCCTTGATTTCATGAATTTTTGGATTCTATATGTGTATTGCTAGATCTATTCCATTTTGAGCATGTGTTAGATAAGATTTATTCATTTTCTTCATTTGTCATCACGGATTTATTGAAATCCTAAGTTTCTCTCTATGATTAAATCTAAGAAAGTTAGATTCTTGAGAAATTAAAAAGGGAAAAATGATTCTTACTCTATATGCTTGAGATTGCCTTGATTTCTCCATACTTGAGATTCATTTTCATATCATTAATGCTAGTTGGTAGTTCCTTCTCATTTGATTGGCTCCAAGTTGTGTTGCTTAACATATTTCACATGCTAGTTGATCATTAATGTTATTACTATGCTTTCTACTTGATGATATTCACTTGACTTAATCTGATGAGCTCCACGTTAGCAACATTTTATTTATATATCTTGTTTGGAACTCTTACTTATGGTTGGTTATAAAAAGTTAGAAAAGGAATTTTGAGCATTTGGTTTTGGTATGAGTAAGAGCTAGTATTTGCCGGTTTGGATATGAGGATTTAGTTTGAGAGACATTTTCCCAAGTGTGTGCCGGAGGGGCTATCCCACACATTTTGCATCCATCCTTGGGAGGCGTTGTCCTACATACGTGTGTCAAAAGGGCTATCCCACACGTACTATGTATATTGAAGGAAGTGTTGTCACTAGGTAAGTATCTTAAAGGGATGTGTTTTCCCCAAGTGGATCATGAAGTAATGGTGTGGAATCGAGGTTTGTTTTGGACCCAATCACTGGTTGGAATTAATAGGTGAATACGACACTAGTTTTTCATTAGTTCCATATGAGATTTCAATTTTGTTAGAAACCCTATATCTGTCATATGAGATTTCAGTATTGTTAAAAACCCTATATGGGTTGTATGAGTTCAGATTTGTCAGTCCTTATGTGGGATAATTCATTGGATTTGATATGA
This sequence comes from Platanus orientalis, assembly GCA_025762735.1. Classification (NCBI taxonomy): domain Eukaryota; kingdom Viridiplantae; phylum Streptophyta; class Magnoliopsida; order Proteales; family Platanaceae; genus Platanus; species Platanus orientalis. Next base: position 2,810 of record JAOXJP010233734.1, on the reverse strand, counting down.
AGTTTGGTTAAGAACCCTACATTGGTTGAGTTGGTTTTGATCTGAGGTGTGTTTTGTTAGAGATCCTTCTCAGGTTATGTTCATTTGATAACTACATTGGGCTTCCACGAATACGTATACGATTTTGATATCTACTAGCTAAGGCAATGTCTTCGAGAGGCGCTAAAACTTATTTACACAGGTACTTCATAGTGAACATTTATGTTGCATATTACACTTTCCTTATGAGCTACCCATTATCTATTTCAGTTATAGACTTATGTTGATTTGGCTTTATTAGTTCTATCAGTTTTACTAGAATTTAATCATTATTATGGCTAGTTCGACTCTTATATGTTATGCATGTTTTGATTTGGTATTGAGTTATACTTGTGCAGATTCAATTTATTCCATGGGACATTATGTATGTTTTCTCATAGGCTTTATAGCTTACGCATGTTTTTACTACCATTTCAAGTGTTGCTTCATAGTACGTGATCTTATGTAGGTTCATTTCTAGAGGTGGTTTATGGTGACAGAGAGCTGTTTCATTTATGCACTTTTTTATAATTTACTTCCTGTAAATTACTATGTATGAGACAGGGATTATTCGTACATGATCTTACTTAGTGATTAATAGTTTTTGTCTGAGAATATGGATTATTGTAGGCTAGTTTGCATTTGATGGTATTGTCTAGATATCCATGATTATATTTAGACTGGAGATTAGTCATCTATTCAATATGGATGTTTGAAGTTTATGTTCTTATATTCCGCTACATAGTTTAGAATGTGTATGGTTATGTTTCTGTTGCACTATAAAGATTGAATGTCAGTTAGCGTTTTATTTATTATTCCAATGCATTAGAATATGTTTAAGGTCCGAAAGGTAAATTGAACAAAATTTATAGGGTTAGGATATGGATTCAAGTAGTAGTGACTCGAATTTACATCTATATATGGTCATGAATTTTGGGGCATTACACCAAGACTGGTCCCAATAATTCAAGATTGGTAATGAAGACCTTAGGACCAGTCCAAAGTAGAAAAAACATTATAAGTTCGTAATTTTGTGATTTTTGGTCATTTTCTGCCCCAAATCATGTCTAACACATGTGAAGATTCTAAAAACATAAAATAGACTTAAATGACAAAATGTATACTCAAATTAAACCTTATTTGAATCCAAAATCAAGGAAATGAATAAATGAGAAAAGAAAGAGAAAATTGGGAGAAAAATAGAGAGAGGAACTCTCAACTTGGTAAATCCTTCCTCCACCATGGTGGATTTATGTAATTCAATGGAAATACATGATTTTCATCTTGAATGATCTCACATATCGTAGAGATCTAAAGTTTGGCAAACTTTTGAAAGAGAAATCTAGAGAGAAAAAGTAGATCTAAAAGAAGAAAGCCTGAGTAAGTATACTTACAAACTGTGCACATTTTCCTTTTCTCCATTTTTGATTAGATTTAGTAAACTTACCATGTTTCATTATTGAAAGCACTTTCTAAGTGAATCCATGCAAGTTTTTAAAGTCATTTTTCATTCTAGTAATAGATCCATGAATGTTCCTTTGACTTCTCATGTTTGAATATGAAATTTATATGAATCTACATTTGAATTGATATGAAACTCCATGAATCACCTATTATGAACTGAATTATGAATGATCAATGTAAATCTCATTGAAATCCTATGAAAATTTATGAAATCTATTGATCTACAATGAAATAGAATGTAAATGACACATCATTTCCCTATAAATGAAAAGAGCAGAGATGATGTCTCATCTCTCATTAATTAAGATTTGAGATGACACATCATCTCCCTGCAAATGAAAAGAGCAAAGATGATGTCTCATCTCTCATCAATTGATAATAGAGATGATACATCATCTCACCACAAATGAAAAGATCTGAGATGATGTCTCATCTCTCGCCAATTGAGAATAAAGATGACACATCATCTCACTACAAATGAAAAGAGCAGAGATGATGTCTCATCTCTCGTCAATTGAGAATAGATATAACACATCATCTCCCTACAAATGACAAGAACAAAGATGTCTCATCCCTCATCAATTGAGATTAGAAATGATGCATCATCTCCTAAAAAAAATAGAATCATCTCTCATCAATTGAGATTAGAGATAATACATCACCTCCCAATAAAAAATAAAAGCAGAGATGATGTCTTATCTCCCATCAATTGTAATTGGAGATGACCCTCTACCTCCCAGCAAAGTAATTCGAGATGAAGCATCATCTCTAGTGAATTTTCATTCATAGCCCAGCAAATTTACATTCACGCCCAAGCAAAGTTAGAGATAATGCACCATCTCCCAAGAAATGTGAACAGAGATGACGTGTTATCTCCCATCAGTTGCAATTAGAGATAACCTGCCACCTCTCAGTAAAAAAATCACCAGCAATCAATCAATAAATGAAATTATCACCCTTGTCAAAGACCATCCGCCATAAGCAATCAATTGGTGAATCATCGCCCCTGTCAAAGTTTGCTCATAGTAAACAATCTAATAAGTAATCCCCTATTGAAGTCTACCCTGCACCAAGAAATCCGATGATACATAATCTCCCTGTAAGTTTAGTCATCTCTTTGCAATTTCATCCAAGATGATGCGTCGTCTCCTTATAAGTTCATTCTCAAATTCAAGTTCAAATTCAAATTCATACTATGTATTATCATTTTCATGACTTAAACCCTTAAAAGGTCATCATGATTAATACGTAGCACTCTCAAGTTCAAGTTCAAGTTTAAATCCAAATTCAGCCTATGTATTATCATTTTCATGACATAAGTCCGTAAG
>JAOXJP010233733.1:0-10272 GCA_025762735.1 Platanus orientalis | reverse complement strand
GTACGAATTTTCTCTTATTTGGTGAAGTTTAGGGTTTTTCCCAAACAAAGGAGGCAACGTGTTCTTCTCCTTGCTATTCCGCTGCGTCATTTTTCTACCTTTTCTTTGTTTAAAACTCAAATTGAAAACTTGTTATCTACCAGTATCAAAGTTGTTCGCACCGATGGATACGATGAATTTATGAATCCCAACTTCAGCAATCTATACCAATCTAGTGGAATAATTCATCAGGTTGTGTGCCTTTACACGCCAGCACAAAACGGTTTAGTGGAGAGGAAGAATCGCCATGTGATAGAAACGGTTGTGGCACTATTATAGACCATGTATATGCCAGCCAAATTTTGGGGTGAGGCAACACTAACGGTGATCTACGTAATCAATCGCATGCCAACTTAGGTGCTCCATGGATTGTCATTGTATTTCAAGCTATTCAATAAACAACCAAATTACACATTTCATCAGGTGTTCAACTGTGCATGTTATCCTTGGATTTGTCCATATCAAGCCAGCAAACTGGAGCCCAGGTCAGTTAGGTGTGTGTTTCTTGGTTACTCTAATAAAGCCAAAGGCTATTGAAGCTTGGATCCAGCTTTTGAAACCGTTTATATATGTAGACATGCCCGATTTAGGGAAGCTGATTTTCTGTTTAAATAATCTTTTCCTTCAACTGATCATAAGGGTCTAGATATTCCGATACTAGGTCTTGATCCTCAATCCCTATTCTTTACAAGTTCAGGTGATAATGAAGAGCTCTCCATGTTACAACAACCAGCTTCCCGTTTTGAGTCAAACATGACTTCAGCACCAAGCATCTCTCCTTCAAATATTCCAAAGTCATTTAATATGATTATGAATCCCATGTCATCTGGTAACCCAACCTAAGCCAATGTATCTCGTTGAATACATCTAGACTATCTATTATAGAAACATTATATCAGCCTTGCAATACCCAACATCTCTCTTTAAATACATCTAGATTTTCTGTTGTAGAAACCATCATCTTAGCCATTCAATCCGAATACAAATAACTCCTTAAAAAAACATGTGCCTAATTATTAGTCTTTAATACGTCCATCTCTACAATTAGATTACAATATTAACTCCCACTCGTCTGATACATCCAATTTGGACTCTACTTCATCCTCTTTACCCGGTAGGGAACCCATTAATTCTAATCCTCATCCGAAAGTTGTTCCACAAGATCTCACTCAACCATTGTTACAAAATCAACCTACTTATTATCCGTGCTCTAATCAGAATTCCCATCCCATGGTCACGTGCTCAAAGGTAAGAGTTCACAAACCTAAGAAACTTGTGTCTTTCTATACACAGTCGGTCACTGAGATAGAACCATGTTCTTACTAAGAAGCAGCCAAGGACAAAAATTGGCGTAAAGCCATGGATGAAGAGTTCAGGACCTCATTAAGCAAGAAACATGGGTTCTAGTTCCATCTTCACCTGATCAATGAATCCTTTCTAGTAAGTGGATCTATCAGATGAAACGAGACTCTATAGACAAGGTTGCATTATTTACATGGGCATATATCTGAGGTCATACATATGGCCTAGCCACACGGATTCATTCACTCTAAGTTACCTAATCATGTTTGTTAGCTATAAAAAAAACCATCTATGGCTTAAGATAGGCCCCATGGGCATGGTATTCAAAGTTATCTCAATTTCTCCATACCCAAGGTTTACTGATGAGTCAATGTGATAACTCATTGTTTATCAAACATGCAGCTCATTCCATAGTAGTGGTTCTCATTTACGTGGATGATATATTAGTGATGGGAAGTGATAATCAATTTATATCTATTCTTCTTCAAAATTTAAACAACCAATTTTCCATATGTTTATTGGGGCCCTTTAAAGCATTTTCTAGGGATTGATATCAGTTACCATGATTCGAGTACAACACTCTCTCAACAAGCATACATTCTAAAGCTATTGCGTAAAGCTAACATGTTTTCTTGTAAGTCAAGTTCAACACCCATGCCAGCAAAGAAGTGTCTTTTGCTAGATGATCTAGAGTATGAAGATCCTTATTTCTACGGTAGTATAGTTGGGGCCCTTCAATACATTACCATTACAAGACTAGATTTAACTTTTGTAGTAAATACCCCTTGTCAACATATGAGTAAGCCTCGTTTATCTCATTTTCAAGCGTTAAAAAGGATTTTACACTACTTGGCTGGAACAAGTTCTCTAAGCTTATTCTATTCTCTAAGTTCTCTACAACTTCAAGGGTTCTCTGATGTCGGTTAGGCAGGGGATATTTCATATAGAAAATCAACTTTGGATTACTGCGTCTATATGGGTCAAAACCGGTAATGTGGTTGTCTCGCAAGCAAGAAACTGTATCCTGATCTTCTACCAATGCTGAGTATAAAGCTCTTGCTTCTAGGCTGCTGAACTCTACTGCCTACACATGTTTTTCACAGAATTTCATCTTCCTTTGTCTATTACTCCGGTGCTATGGTGTGACAGCAAATCAGCCATCTTGTTGGCTTCATTTCCGGTGTTTCACGCATGCTTAAAACATATTGAGATTGACGTGCATTTTATCCATGAGAAAATATTACAAGGTTACTTGGTTGTGCGTTATATCCCTTCAGATCAACAACAAACAGACATTTTAATGAAATCTCTTTCACTTCCCAAATTTTTAAGCTTTTGAACCAAGTTTCGATTAGTTCCAACCCTCAACTTGAGGGGGGATGATGGTGTATCTATAAACAAGAGAGAAGGCGTCAGTTAGGTGGTTAGAATAATGTAGTTAGAACAGTTAAGTGGTTATGATGATGTGGAAGGAATCTTAATGACATGGATGTAAACCTAACAAATTATATATAGATATAGATATGTGTGTGTGTGTGATGAGAGGGTGAGCTGAGAGTTTACTTATTTCGTGTTCTTCGTTCTTTTGTGTTTCTCTTTGATTCTCTATGTGTGTTTTCTTCTTGAAGATATTCTAGTTTCTATAATAATGACCCATTATTGGTCCACTGAAGCCTTGTTTCTTCTTATTTAATTTAAAGAATTCATATATAAAATGAATATATTAGTAGGTTCATGAAAACTTTCTTCTTGCTCAAGATGTCACTATGCTCTCTTTCATATTTAAGGCTGTAAACGAATCGATCTGGAACCAGATATAGATACATCCATATTTGTACTCATTTACTAAATTGAATATCGGATACAAATTCAAATATCTACAGACATTTTAAAATTAGGATCTGTATTCATATTTATTTACTTAACCAAATACAAGATACAAATTCAGATATATCCGATGAAACATTCTATTAAAAAATAAAGGTTTTGAGTGGTGACATAATTTAGGACTGTACTTAAACAAATCCTAGATCCAAATTCAGATATATCCGATGACACTTTCTATTATAAAATTAAGGTTTTGAGTGGTGACATAATTTGGGGCTGAAAACATGGGATGAGGGAGAGAAGTGGAGAGGGATGGGACTGTTTGTAACAAGAATAAGAAGAGCAGTAGAACACTCTAGAGAAGAAGAAGAAGAAGAAGAAGATGATGATGTAAGAGACTTTTGTGTCGCTAATTTAAGAATGACAATGAAGATGAAGAAGATTATGATAAAAATTAAAAAGATAATAAGGACCTAGTTACTATAAATATAGAAGATGATTGGTGGAGTTCAACTAGAGAAGGGGAGCTGGATGACCGGTAGGGGTGCAAATAGGCCGGGCCTAGGCTGGGCCTTGGTAGGCCCCGAGTCCAGCTTGCTATAGTAATTATGGGATTAGACCCAAATTTTTTTTAGAACTTTAGGCCTGAACCCGGTCCTAATTATTTTATTGGGCCTCAGGTTGTCCCATAACTCATTCAAGCTTAGCTTTTTGTTTTATCTTTGCATGATTGCATTTCCAATCTACCATGGAGATGGAAGCCCAATTTCTAATCTAAGATTTTTCCCTTGTTTTACATAATATTTTGTAAATAGATTATAGAGAGCTATGATACAATAAAAAACAGACTTAGATGTCCCTCTACTACATGTCTAGTTCTTCTTTTATGTAGCTATTTGAATGGTGAAAAACAAATCTATTGAAGCTTCAAAAAATGTATAATATGATTCCCAATTTCTTACATAGTTTTATTTTTCATATATATGTGCAGGTTGGGGCTGGGCTGATGTAAGCCCGAGCCTAGCCCTAACAAAAGTTTAGGCTCTTATCTTAGACATGGGCCCTATCGGGCTAGCCTTCGACCATGCATTTTTTGAGTAAATTTGTGGGCTGGATCCTAATTTGCAGTCTTAATGATTATTGGAGTTCAACTAGAGAAGGGGAGCTAGCTACTAGGGAGGTTTCAACTCAAGGTTTGGTACTAATATATAAATACATTATTTATGTATCCCATTATGTTCTTTTAATGTGTATCAGATGCATCCATAATGATATAGATGCTTAGGTGGATAGTTGACAGCCCTAATCCGTACAGCCACCTTAGGCATCACATATTCTATTCCAGTACTGCTCATCATTTCGCCATGTCAACCAACAATCCATGAGAATTCTCTTTTATCATCTTCAATTAACAAGTGCATTCGTTAGTGTGAAATCCACAAGAGTTTTCCATTTCAAAATTCACATGAGCTTGAGGAGTAATAAAGAAATAAAGTATGAATAAATTTAGTATTAGAGTAGTAAACAAAGTGACCTAATTAGTATACAAGATGACTTAATTATGTTATAGAAATAATATTAACTGATCTTTTGTGACCAAAATTGATGTGTCCAATGGGTGACGTGTACCACAGACTAACAGGTATGAATTTGGTGTCTCTTTTTGAGCACCTACCTTTTGATTTGAGCACTTTATTACGCTTTTAACCCTATATGCACCACATGTCAGTCCATGATGGTGTCACACATTAGTCACACCAATATTGATCACTGAAGATTTGCTCCCAATAATATTAGGTTGATTCACATTAGCCACACCTAAATTGCTCCCAAACCCTCTCCAGGGCTTTGGCGGGGCCTACAAGGGTGTCTTACCTACCGCTAGTGAGGAAGTCACGGTGAAGTAAAGATCGAAGGACAGGGTTGAGAGAGAGAGAACCACCTAGTCCATTTTCAAGGCATCATCGGCTCTTATATCTAAATGAAATATGTAGGGCTGGATCAGGGCCTACGCAACCCAAGCCCTCCAAACTGTGTGGGTTCAGGTGGGTCTAGGCATGAATTTAGTTCAATCCATTTACCCAAACTTATGCTGCCTAGTGGTCAGTGGGTTCGGGCTAGTCTGGCCCTGGCAAAGGAAAGACTGATCCAAGTCCGCTCTATGTGGTACAGGTCTGGGATGGGCCTAGGCCGCTTTAGCCCAATCCATTGGGCCCGGATACTTACTGTTTACTAACTTTGGACAAGGCTGGGCTACCCCAAACTTCACAGATCCAGATCATACCATACTTATTATCAAATTTGATATGTAATGTAATATACATTAGTGTCATACATACAATATTCCTTGTGACAGGGTATGGTTGGGCTGGGATGGGCTAAGAATTGTCAGAACCTAGCCAAACTCAAGTTGGAGCCTCAAATCAAACTGAGCCAGATTGTCTTGGGCTGACCATCCTATTGTATAGCCCTTCTCTATCCACTGCCCTGCAAGCACTAAGACTCTTCTGTTAAATTGAATGCCTAATTAATTTACTAAAACACCCTTGGATGTTTAAGTGGAAGCACCAATAAAAAATAATCTTTTCCTAGTGAATACGCCAATAAGGAGGTTAAGTAGAAATGTGCATGAGCCAGGTCTGGCAAGGGCCTTTGTAGGCCCGGTACAGGCCCCCTAATTATGTATTACCAGCTTGGGCTGTACTGCGCCCGAATATAACACATGCATCAACACTTGGGCATAGCCCAACTGATGTTCATTAAATAAAACTATAAGCAAAGTCTCTAGTCTCAGGTCATTGGGCATTGGATATTGGGCATCAGGTCTTGGGCCGGGCTAAGGTTAACATAAGCTAGGGGTGGCAATTAATGTTGGCGAGTTGGGTTTGTGTCGTATCGAGATAAGGCTATACAACTATATGGCTCAAACAGAACTCGACCCATTTATTAATCCTGTCAAAGCGGGTTGACTCATTTTGACCTGAAACAGGTTTACAGTCAACCCTAGCATGCTTATTTCGTGGTTATGTGGTAATTCATGTTGGCGGATCAGATTCGTGTTGTGTCAAGTTAAGGGTGTAGGACTATATGGCTCAACCCGAACACAGCCATTTACTAATCGTGTCAAAGCGCATGACCCGGAACACATTTATTTCGGGTCATCCTTAACCTGCTTATTTCGTATTGGGTTCACAGGTCATGTCAAACATTGCCACCCGTAACCTAAGCAGAGCCCAAGTTTAAGTCTGGGCTTAAACTCAAACCGGGATGCCATTGGGCCTAAGCATGCACCAGTCTTTTTCAGGCCAATTTTTGTGGCCAGGCTCAAGCTGGTCCAGCCCACAACCCTAGCTCTAAGAGCGTGGGTAAGCAGGACATGGCACTCCTCTTTACCAAAACAGCAAATGCTAAGAAGTCCTCCCTATTCAGACTTATTAGCAAGGAATTAGTAAAATAATGAAAATTATATAAAAGAACGTGTGTAACCCAAAGATTTGCAGTCGTAAGCCCAACCGTAGGATCCTAATGTCAGCTAGAATTGTGCGAGACGAGGATTCATGCAACTACCTTATACCTATAAAGTTAGTAGGGCCAGGAAGGAACATTACAACTGCCTTTACAACTGTCACCAAACGGTGCATAGCGGTCTAATCATTTACATAACTTTAAATCCTGGCCAGTGTTACCAGAATCTAAGGAGGGGTACAATAATTTCGGAACCACCCATGTGCACCGCTTTTTTTCAAAGACATAATTGAGCCATTGTTTTGTACAAGTGGCATTTATTCACAGAATACCACGTGTCTGTCACATGCTAAGCGTTAGCCCTTTCGTACCAGAAAGGTTAAGAGGGTCGAGTGGGAACTAGCTAAGCTAGCTAAAATACTGGGCCCATTGGTCCAGCTGTTCCCGGCTGGGCCTAGACTGGCAACTGTGGAATTAGTCCCACACGTTTAATTCACATCGGACCCGTAATTTCCATAATTTGGATGATGCCTTTTTTTTCTTTTGTTTTCTTTGGTTCTTTCAGTTTTCCACCATTTTGAAGATGATAACTTCTTTTACTTTAAGAAACGAGCTTCATAAGCCACTTCCAATTTGTGCGACAGGGATAAAGGCACGTCTTGGTCCAGCTTGGCCCAGTATCTCGAGTGTTTGGGTCAGGTTCAAGAATGGCTTGGGGTTGATTCACTTTTTATTTTTATTTTTATAAAATATAAAAAAATTTAAAAAATATAAATAGTATTTGGATCAAGTATATCTAATTTCAATGATAAATATGAATATTTTTTATTATGATCCTACAAAATTCTCATGAGTCAAAACTAAAAAAATTCTTCTATGTGAGAACTCAATACAATAATAGAGATATTATCAAATGCTACTTAAAATCAACTGTAACCTAATTTAACAATTTGATACATACAAGCAAGAAGAATAATGTATACAAATTTATTAAAAATTCAGCATAATAATTAATAAAAACTCAAATAACAACCAAAACTACGAAATATTTATGAAAAAAACTAGTTATAAAAACCTACAAGTTACATATAAGAGGGTTATGCAATATATAAACAGTGAACCATAGTTTTGAAAGTTAGACTGGACTAGACAATCTAACCTAGTTTGATCGGAACCGACACCCTAAATGGTTTTATTGAAGGTTAAAACTGTAATCTACCAAAAACCGTATATAACCTACAAAACAGGTCAAAACCGACCGATTTTTTGTCGATTCTTTTACGAAACTGATACTAATAAAGCTATCCGATTTTTATTTTTTTAACAAATTAAAAACATGTCTTGCTGAATTCTAATACCACTTCCTATTAATTGTTTTATTTTTTCGTATGTTATTACATTTTTTTGGTATGTCTAAAATTATAAACCCTCTCAAAAGCCTTTTAATGCATTATTTATTTTATGGTATTTTATTATATTTTACTTATGTTTAAAGAGAATCGTAGCTATATCATGTAAACAACACAGTCGATCCTAGTTATACGTAAACCGTCTGTCTTACCGGTTTGATGGTTTGTCAAATTCTCAAAACTACGTAATGAACATCCGTATAAAAAAACCAAACGACATAAACAATTTTTGAAAAGAAAGAGTCATAGTCACTTAAACAATTAAGTTATTTTTTAAAAATATCTTAACCTAAATTAAGTAATTAGGTTTTTTTTTTTTATCAAGTTTTAATGCTTCATATTATTTTTTTTTTCAAAGTTAAGACTTGACCGAGTCATGTGATTCGGCCCGAGTTAGAGGAGTCAACCGAATCACTCTCATGACTCAGCCGAGTATGGTATATAAGAGAGTCACCTACTTGACTCGACTCTTATACTTATCTGAGTCACCGAGTCAACTTGAGGAGTCGACAAACTATGTTTGCAACCATAAAACAAGTGGAGCCCAACCTAGTTTGGTTCAGACCCATTTCATTAAACAATCTTGGTTTTGAGGTTTGGATGGTAAGGAAGAGATTTAAACCAGTGGTCAACCGGTTTGATTGGTCTGATGGATCGTGAGTCTACATCACCCAACCGTGTGGGAGAAGTGAAAGGATTTGAGAAATTATAAAAAATATTCCCAATACACCACGTGCCAGCTTATAGCTCATCACATAGAGACACTTCATCATCACAGAACATTTGCTTCCAAAAATATTTTGCATCAAAGGCTGGGGCATCTTAAGAGTAGAAAGTTTGATTTCTATATAAAAGGAATTTTAATTTCATTTGATGTTAGGAGTATGGTTATCAACCTGGAAAAACCAACGGTAGAGAAACAAGACACAAAACACAACGGTCTTTTAATTAGCGGTTTAAACAATTAAACTAAGAGGATGGATCTCGGGCCCACATCACCAAACAGTGAGTGAATGGTAGTTATCTAGGCTCATCAACAATACTATCTATAACCATCCTTTCTATTTCATCTTAATAAGCAATGATTAATGAATGGTAGCCAGTTGGCTAGTTAGTAGGTGAAGGCATATTCAACCCAACTTGATTTAGGGTGGGTTGAGCACCTTAGATTGGGCTTAAGATAGCCCATTCTGGGCTTCGGTTGGCTCCCAACCCAACCTGCCTGCGTTGCAACAGAAATAACTATTAAAGACCGTTTACCACACCTGTAAGACTTATTCTTGAAGACTCAATCTTTATAGTAGCTTCGGGGAAGCTCACTCTATCTTATATTACAAATAAGTGGAGGATGAGAAGAATATATATATATATATATATATATATATATATATGTTGATTTCTCTGAGTCACAAGTTGAACAGGTCACACGCCATTTTTCTATTGCTTGACGATTACAGAACCTTACAAATAGTTCATGAGTCTTTTTTTTTTTTTGTAATATAAATGGTTCATGAGTGATCCGGGCTTAAAGCTACATTTAGAAAAGTCAGTGGTAAGTCAATGGGGTCCGAGCCTCGTGCACCGGCGGCTCAAACGTTAGGGTCACGGTGGTCCAGCAGTGGGTCCGACTCCAAGCTAAAAACGAGAGGATAAATCCAACAAGCCCATAATCAAAGATGTATTAAGAAAAGTTTTAGTGGTGCGTCAATGGGGTTCGAAACTTGGGCACTAGCTGTTCAAACATGATGGTGGTCCGGCAGTGGGGTCCACCCCACCAAGCGAATAGACAAATAAAGAGGTTCAGTTGGGAAGGCAATTAAACCCAACGAGCTTGTACGGTCAGCATTAAGACCCAAACACCTCGCAACCAAAATTCATTACGCACAGAGTGGGTCACGTTTGTATCTACAACTTTACAACTTTTATTGTGGATATTTCCTTCTTTTTTTTTTTTTTTCTTTTTTTTAACATTTTAAAGATGCCAGCTTGTTATGTTGGTAAAGCCTGGAGGAATTCATACCACAGACCTGGGTTGTAAACGAGAGAGGATTGTATCCGCTCCTCTTAACTTCCACTCCTCTTCGCACCGTGTCAGGGGCCAACACATCAGCCCCGACAAGTGATATGCACCCCAAAAAAAGTGAAAATCACTTGTTGTCCCTGATGTGTCCGCCCCCTGACAGAGAGCAGAGAGGAACAGAAGTTAAGAGGAGCGGATACAATCCACCCT
>JAOXJP010233732.1:0-10272 GCA_025762735.1 Platanus orientalis | reverse complement strand
ACCAAAGTAGGGCCCAAAGGGGTGGGGTCTCTCTAGGGTCTTTACACTAACCTTATGATGGACTCACACTTGAACAATTTTTGAAAAAACATGATTTTTAAGCTCAAGCTTAACGCTTGAAAATCACTCCAACGCTTGAATTTCCATCCAACGCTTGAAATTAAATTCAGGCGTTGGAACAAAAATAAGGGCCCACAGAGGTGCATGTGCATAAGAGTGACTCTCAGGGGTTAGAAATGCCTTGAGATAAGGCTGAAGAAAAATCAAGGCTCCCTGGGGTGGGTCCTAGATCTCAACGCCTGATTTTTCTTTTGATGCTTGTTTGTTTAACGCCTAATTTTTAATTCACTTAAAAAATAGGCATTAGTTGTTGGAAGAAAATTCAGCAGCTAGATTTCTCGATTTTAGAGCCCTTAGGGTTTTGTAAAAATTCTAAAATTATGCATGCTAGTAGGGGATATATACATGAACATCATGTAAAAATTTAAGCATCAGATCATGCATAAAAAATTCAAACAAAAATCAGTAAATATTCACTAAAACTAGGTCTTAAAAGACTCTATTTTTAGGGTCTATTTGGGAGGCCATCTCGAGGCCTTCCACAGCTCATAAATTCATGAAATTAAATCTAACATATCATGTATATGTCTAGTCTAACATAGTAACATTTTGTCTCAAGTAGCCGACTACAAAAATCACAAGAAAATCGACATGATAATTGGTTGAAAATGAAAGCAAGTAGAGGTTGTTGAGCTTCAACTATGTAACCCGAATTAGAGCAGTGCTCTAGCATGAATTGGACAGCATAATAGCATGTTAAATTGACTGAATTGAACTTATGGTTAGGCTTACCTTGTCTAGGGTTGATGAATCTTTGCTTATTCTTCTTCTTCTTCCTCTCTTTCTCTTTAGGGTTATGGTTTTTTGTTGTCAACCCAGGGCTGCATGAATTTTAGCCCCAAAATAGTGCAATGAAGGGTTAGGATTAAGCTTGGTGTTTACTAGATGGAGGGCTAGGATGATATCTATCCTAAACTAGGTGGAGTTCTAGGATTAAATCTAGGTTTTGTTAGGTGGGGGCTAGGATTAATTCAGCTAAAATGAGGTGGAGGGTGGGATGTGCTTAGCTAAAATGAGGTGGAAGGTGGAGATTGATTTGTGTTTGGTGGCATGGATTGATGAGGTGGAAGGGGAGCATAGGAGATGCCTTCTAGGGCAATCCCATTGTTTGCAATCTTTAAGGGTATGGCATGAGATGCCAAATGGGGGAGTGTGATAAGCTCTCTAGGGATAAAATTCAAGGTGAAGTTCCAAGGGAGGAGGATGAAAAATCATATGGGAAGATGCCAATCCAAGAGTTTCCAAAAAATGGCCTTAAGGTGTGAATACATTAAATGCTAAATATCTAGATTTTAGCTCATCTAATAACTAAGGTTCCTTTTTTATTTTCTTGAACCCTCTCTCTATCGTCACTCCTCACAAGTTCTCGAGCTCAGAAGTCAACCCAATTAGTGTCAATTTCAAAGGTCACAGATGTTCTGGTCGCACTAATCTAGTCAGAACAGAATTATGAAAAGGGTAAGGGGGTGAAATCAGGGTTTTTTTTACCTGAAACACTCTCAAATACATTTTGAAAAGGAAATATGGTAAAATTGATTCGAGAATGGCCCAAGGATAGATGACCCCGTGTCCAATTGATTTGCAGCTTCTAACTTTGCGAGATTATGGTACTTTAGTAGGAAATTAGGTCAAAAACCATTTTTCAAGCAATTTGATGAAATTGGATAGGGAATACTACTGTTTCTTCTGCAAAATGCCATCATGGGCTGTATCTTGGGGATTTGAAGCTTGAGGAGTCTTAGATCTACAGGAGCTGACACATTGATCACTGAGTTTTTATCCAGTTACCAAGAGGTTTTTGAAGCAAAGTTGCTTGAACAAATTGTGTTTCTGTAGCTACTCAAAGTTAGGTGAAATTGAATAGCTAGACATTCTCTGAACTAGAAGTTTATGAACTGCTTTATTGAAGATAAGGGTGAAACTGAGAAAATCGCTCTGACCATGCTGTATTCTGGGTTCGGGAGAACTTTTAAGGGCATTCTGCATGCCAAATACAGACAAAACACACTTTTTAGACCACGGATTTTCTATAAATTAGTGTAAATCTGATATTTTTTAGGCTCTGAATTTACAGTGGTCTGGCCATTGATTAACTGAATTTTTTATTTTAGATGAACTCCTAGGAGTCAATCGACCACCTGATTTTTAGACTTGATTTGTTGCACTTTTTAACTATTTAAAGGAATCTTGGCAGATAGATTTTGCAAAAGTTCTTGCTCCTTAGATAGCTTTTCGAAGGCCACACAATTCTGGAGAGATGGACACCGACTAATCCTGATTTGGAGGTCTGGAACATATTTTGACTCCATAAGAGCAAAAAGTGAAAAAATAGTCCTTTAAACTTTTGGGAAAGATTTGAGATTTCTCAGAGGTTTGAGACTTTGAAACTCTCTTCTCAGACTTTGAGATTTGAAGCTAAGGCTGAGGCTGAGATATGGCGACTGACCTTTCTAGATTTGGAGGTCAAATGAATCTTCGGGAGCTTTTAGAAGGGTCATTTCTTGGTCAGCGTTATCATGGATTGAGAAATTGGTTATTGTCATTCTCAAGCAGTGTTTGATCTGTGATGAGTTCCCTAGAGCAGGGAGACTCACGGATGCATAGGATCTGAAATTACACCATTTAGACTACGGGAGAGGCTCTAGGGATCTTTTGAGGGTCCAAGGGTAGTTTCTCTAAGTGAAAAGGGGTAAAATGATAATTTTTCACCCGCAAGTCAAAAAAGGTGAAAATGAGAATTCTTGGCCTATGATGCTTCATGACAAGAAGGCTTATGTAGGCAGAGAAATTCAATGATTTGTATGACAAATAGTGAGTTCTGGGCCTTTGAAGGCAAAAGTGTAAAATGGTAATTTTTCCATCTATGATGCTTTACTAGAGAAAGACTTACAGGAGGTGGAAAACTTATTGATGACATGAATGGGGTTCTAAAATATGGACCCTCAAAGTTTTGTTGGTGCTTTTGAGAGAGATTGGGGCTTGTCCAGAAATGGTGTTTTTTGGGTTGTAATAAGGTGCTTTGACTAGTTCATTTGCTACTGGATCATCCGAGAAGACCTCTTTGGGAATTCTTAACCTCCTAGAGTCTAGGTTTGCTCTTCCTAATCTAAGGGTGCTTAGAGTTTTGATGCCTAAATGTTGTTATGTTGTCCTTATGCTATCACATGACCCGAGTCAAAATTTGGGTGCTGACAAAGCTAAACAAGATGGTCCATGAGCAAGAAGTGTGGGTTTTCTATGCTAATGCTCATTCGATGAATGAAGCTACCCTTTCTCCAGTCTCTGAAGTATATGACACTCCAATTAGCTTCAATCCAAAAAAATTATCGGTAGAATTGGGTGTTCCGTGGATACATGATGGTGGTTCTCCCTTTCCCACTTTACCACTTATTGTAGAAGAGAGATCCACAATAGCAAAGAGGTTCATGGGGACCCCAGTTGCCTGGACACATCAATTGAATACTACTAATTTCTCATTATCATCTCAGCTGCTCAATCGGGTCTTTACCTACAATCGTCTTCCTACAACTCATTGATCTGACATAACCGAGGAGATGGCATATGTTGTCAAGTGTGTTCTATAGAAGCGGCCCCTAGACTTAGCATCCATCATTTGCATAAAGATTATCAAGATTTCCAAACCAAAGAACATCAAGCACAACCTCATCTATCCTATCATCATCATCCAGCTTCTCAAGAAACATGGTTGTGTTTCAAACCGATTCGCGACATTTGGGTGGAAGCATCAATGTTGGCACACTCTTAAAGATGGAGAAGAGAAAAAATCCAAAAGACTCTACTACAAGTCTAGTTCGGGTGGACTCAGGTAATGATTCAACTGATGAGGATGTACCTACTCCTCTCCTCCTACTCCCAAGACAGGACCTACTCCTCTATCTCAAGAAGACTTTTAGCGATTAATTTTAGATAGACTAAACGGTTTCCAACTATAAAACAATAGTAGGTACTCTAGAATGATTTCTAATCACAAGTTATTCATGGAAACTCAACAAGATGGAGGTGTAGCAAGAACTTCTTGCCTATTAGCTAAACACACAGGAGATGTTTATTATCTCCCAACATCCTAAATTCCGTAGGACACCCCAGGGGCCAATGCCAATTTGTGAGGATATAAATTTGGATACCCTTGATTCTAAGCATTCAGAGGGGCCTAGCAATGGAGATGATGATGATGATGAAGAGATTGAGGGACCTGAGCTTAGGGTGTGAGCTCTTTCTTTTATGGTCTTAAGTGTTTATTGTCTTTTTGGCTATAGTTTGTGTTATCCATGTACTATTTATTTATCAGTGAAATGCTCTCTTTTTGTTTGTCTCTCATGTGTTAAATCATTTTAAAATGGGGGAGAGAGGACACAACTCATAACTTAAATTAAAATACTCAATTTTTTCAATCATTACTTGCACATTGACATCTCATACATGTTATGGGATCATATTGCATTATGTCTTTTTGTGGTCCAAAACATGCTTGAGAAAGGTATATGTTATGGTTTTTACAAGTTTCATGGAATTCATACATTCATATTAAAAGGACAATCATACATCAAGGGAAAGAATGTATTCACAAGGAAGTTCATGTATATAGGGGGAGCTCGTAATTTACTTCTCTATGTATTTCAATGTGTTTCAATGTAAAATATGTAAAAGTTCATGTGAGTTGTATGTTTTGACAAGGAATTGACAAAGGGGAAGATTGTTGAAGAATTTTCAATCCCATGCCAAAAGTGTATGTCAAGAGTGTGAGTGAATTGTATGAAAAAGAAGCACTTGACAAGGAATCATCACACACATAAAGCACTAGCCATGAGAAGTCAAAGTTGAGGGCGCATCATTTTTACTCAAGAAGAAACAAAAGCCAACAGTCAGACTCCTAAAGGTATGTAGCACAGGTAAGTATTGTAAAGTTCAGAAAAACCAGCCAAAATCTAGTTGGATTTAGTAAGAGACCTTTCCCAGGCCATACTTATGGATCATGTAGCAAATAAATGAGTTTTGGCGCAAATAAAATCAAAAAAATTGAAAACTTCAAAAACTAGGAGGAATGACGAATCATAGCGAACCCAATGATCATTCATTGGTGCATGATGATCGGTAAGGCACAATGTAGTTTTACAGACTGCGGATAAGCCCCAGAATGATCAACATTGCAAATTGAATGATCAGTCATTGGGCAATGACCTGTCATTTAATTGGCTGTGATCGGTCATTTAGGGGAAATTTTAAAAAAAATTTAAATGTTCATTTTTTTTATTGTTTCTTTTTATGGAAGATTTTCAAACTATTTTTGCTCAATCATTTTAGGGTTTTCTACTCTATTACTGTGTAATAAAAGATCTTGAAATGGCATGACAAAGTATTGAATTCTTGCATATATGAAGAAATGTTCTTGAGGCGTTTTTCTATGAGAAACTCGGATGCAATCAAAGTTCCATCCTTTTAATCCTTCATTCTTTTGTACGTTGCATTATAGCAAATGATTGCAAGATTGTTAGGTTCAAACCTAAGGAGTCATTTCAAAAGCTTTAAGAGAAAAACTGTTTTCACAAGATATTAAAGCTTTTGATTTGAATACTTAAATCAATTATTTTTCAAAGAAAATACTAGCTAATTAAGTAGCATTTACAACTAATTTAAAGTGTGTTTTTCAAATAAATATCTGCAATTGAAGTAGCTTTTTAATCTCTTGAACCACATATTCAAATCAACCTTCTTAGAGGCAACTCATTTAAAGAACATCAACTCTTTCGAAATACTTGTGCACTCTACAGTCATTTTAGCCTATCTAGAGGCATGATCATTTGAGAAATTTATTTCTCTTCAAATTAAATTATTGAATTTGGTGTACTTTCACCGGAGCCATTGGAGGTAGTTTGCTAGCCCTCTCCGAAGACAAAGGGGGCAGTTTTTACGTTTACTAGAGTCACCATACATAGTAATTTAAGGTTTTTGTGATTAATTTTTCCTTGTACTTTCTATAAGAAGTGAATAAAATTAATCACCTCAGTGAAATTTTTTAACAGTGAACGTAAGCATGATTACTGAACCACTTTATATTGTGTCTCTTGTCACTATTTCTTTATTTATATTCTCTACATCGTCTTTCTATCAATGAATAACTACAAGGACTAAAAATTAATTGCTATTATTGAATCTAAAGAATAGAAAAAAAAAGGCATTAAATATTATAAAGGCAATCAAATATCCGAAAAACTTAAATATCCTATTCACTCCCCTCTAAGATAGTTTGGGACTTAGAATTTCACTTTCCTCTTGGTTCTACTCTATCACTGTGTCTAGGACCTCCCTACTTTCTCTTTCCCTTTGTCAGATTGTCTTAGATGATTTGGCTTGTGATTTTTGCCTACTTTGGTGATATCATGGACTGTCTGATTTATCCCTCGCCTAGGACAAAGACATCTAGTGCATAAATCCAAGGGACATGCTTCAAGTGTTGGGGGTCGTAGTCTGGAGTTGGGATAGTGGTGTAATAGGAAATGAGTAAGACCAAAAGAGATGGTTGTGGGCTAATGGCTATGACTAGTGGCTTAATAGGAACTAGGATGATAAAATAATTTGGGTATGATAGGCATAGGGAAACATGAGCCTCCTCACTATCTACTATATTCACTGCATTCTAGATTTCCAAGAGAAATGGGAAGTTCACGTAACAAAACTCCTCTAGTGGAAAAATGAAATCAGCTAGCTCAAAATCAAACTCCTCGATCCTTATCATGTTGACCTAGGAATTGTTGGCTCTGCTATGATTAGGGAGAGGTATTTCATCACATTTTGTTCACTTCTTTGGCTTGCTCTAGAAACTGCAATTAATTATTCCTATGTCTAGCAAATATTGGACCTGGTGCCTAAGTGCTATACATCTACTTGTATCATGTCCTGGGCCCTGATGGTAAGCACAATGGGCATTGTGGTTGAAGTAGGAAAGTAATGGATTAGAAGGACATATGATAGGTGGAAGTGTGAGGTCCTTTTTATAGGAGGGTAAATAGTTGTGATAATGGCATGTGTAAAGGTAAAAATTTTCTGTACTTTTGTTGTTTGGGTTGAGTGGCTTGAACAGGATTCATGGGTACAAAAGGATTTGGGGGTGGTGATGCTGTGAAAGCTAGAGGTGTGATGATAGTGGGATTGGCTAGTGAAGGCACTTGGTACACAGCATGGACTTCTTTAGTTGGTTTCTTCTCCATGACAGGCTTTTTGAAAGCTGGTTTGGAGAAGGTATTGGGTGAATTGAACTGGGAAAGTTTTCTGGGATCATGCCATCTTGAATAGCTTCTTCGTTTCTTCTCATTACATTAACTAGCTTGGTGAAATCTTGCTTTGCATGGGCCACAAGGAACATTTGATAGACTGGAGATAGAGTCTTGATGAAAGTGGAGTCCAATTCTTCACCGTCCAATGTCACCTTTGATCAGGAGACTAAGTGCCTCCAACGATTGGCATAATCTCTAATCGCCTCATCTAATCCAGGTGACATCTTCTGCAAGACTGCTCTTTGAGGAAGTAGTTTAGGTTAATGCATGTTGTATAATTGTTAATTCCACTGCAAAAGTGCCTGTGTATATCAGGTTTTGTATGTAGGCTTCCATATAGCTATGATTGTAAAATTAAGTCAATGTAAGTTAAGTCCAAAAGAACTCAAGAAGATACATCACATGAAGCCAGATGCTAAAGGACCATCGAGGCTAGAGACCAAGAAGGCAACTCAAGAAGTCAACTCTGCCATACAAGTTAAAGAAAATGAGAAAGTTGGTAAGTAGTAAGTGTGGTTAAGACCGAGACAAAATGACCATGGTTGAGTTACAAGACTTACCCACAACCTTAGAGGATGTCCCACATAAACTTGGTTCAAAAGAAGTTGACATTTCATAAACAAGGGATGTTGGATCAAACTTGCAGTTTTAGATCAATTAGAAATCTGGATTAAACCAAGTTTTGATCTAGATTGATCAGGCATAAATCATTATCTTCAAAGATTTTCTGGTGTGTTTTAGATCGATCAAAAACATGTTGGATTAATCAAGGTTTAGATTGATTAGGTAGTTTTAGTTTGATTAGAAATTTGGATCAATCCAAATTTAGATCGATTAGGTAGTTTTAGTTTAATTAGAAAATTGGATCGATCCAAAGTGCCTGATTTGGAAATTTTTGATACAACTCGCAAGATCTCGATTTCTAGCCATTGAAGGCCTTCCAAAAATGAGGGATATCACCCTCTATAAATATCGAGGACCTCTCTAGGTCATAAATACAACTCTTGATCATATTGGAAGAATTCTTGAAGTTCTTAAAACCCATTTTTATGTTTTTCATTGATAAATCATATAATCATCAATGAGAGGAATTCAAACACGCGATCCCAAAGCCTAGCACCTACGTCCATCTCTATTAGGTCGTGTCTAGGAGTATTCCTAACCTTGGAAACCCTAGAAAGCTCGTAGAGTAGAGCCATAACAAGAAGAATTTAAAGAACCTTCAAGTAGAAGGTCTCTTTGGAAGACTACGAATAAGCAAAGGAATATCATCCTATGAAGAGACAACATCTCTAAAGCTATCACAATCTTCTACATTACTTAGAACTTCTACTAGAGGCACCAAAAATGGTTGTGGCATTCACCAGAGTCACCAAACATTCAAAGTCTTTCAATGCAATTTGCGAAATCATTGAACTTGTGAGTGATTAAAGGTTATATGATTTTCCTACAATAAATTAAGATCTATTAATAAAAATCAAGCAGCTCAAGGAGGAGCTTTCTAGAGTGGACATAGGCACCAAGTGATGAACCACTATAAATCTTGTGTCTTTGTGTGCACTCGTGTGATTGGTTGTCTGACTATCATTATCCTGACTTCATTGCAATCGAGTGGTTCATTATAACTTTGAATGTGTGAAATTGGTCAACAGTAATTTAATTAAAATCTAAAGTGGATAACAAAGTTGCGAACACTTCAACTCCTTGACATAAACACTACTTAAGGTTATCACTAAATAAATATCAAATCTTTAATATTAATTAGTATCTTGTGTAGTTTTTTGAGCTTAGAATTAAATAGGTCAATAGAAAATCTCAATCGATAAACTCTTCATAATTAAATTAGTTTACATTTGATTGAAGTTAAATGAATAGATATTGATATTTTTATTCAATTAACACAAGTTTAGAGCCTAAACAGAAGAATCAAACTGCTTAGTTAAAAATTGAGGATAATCCTATTCACCCCTTTAGGATTACTTGAACATAGAATTTCAAGTGGTCTTAGTTAGCACCATAATTTGGTCTACTAAGGACCCTATAGTTTCCTAGCTCAAAACTTAATTTCTTGGGGTTTAAAAGAGCCAAAATAGAAGATGGGGCCCACTAGGGGACTCCAACCAGTGTTGTGGTCAATATTGCCAAATTTGTTGAACACCTTGAGCTAATAATTGATTTTATGGAAAATGCATTTTTTTCAAGAGAAAATATGCTTTATCCAAATATACAATTAAGAATAATGCATTTTTTTCAGAAAAAAAAAACCTATTATTGGGAATGATTTTAAGAATGATCCAAACAGCCCATACCATGAAAGATATTTTGGCATATTCATTCCATTGATTTTCCCTAAATATCCCTAATTTGGAATTCTAAGTTCCCAAGTAAATTTCTCTTCTTATTTACAACTATGCCACAAAAGGCCAAATGGCCAAACATACCCTCAAACCTTACCTATTTTATTTAAGGATAATGTAAGAAAGGGTAAGGGAGGAAACTTGGACAAAAAGAAAAAAAAAATAGAAAAGGAGGCTCCTAATTGAGGAAAAGAAGATTCCCTTAGAGAGAGAAAAGACAAATTGAGAGGATTCTTTACTATTTTAGTAGAGGTTCTACTATCTTGGAAAGAATCATCACTAAATTTAAAGAAACCTCCTCTAACTTTGAAGATTTCTCTGCTAAATTTAGAAGAGAAATATTCAATCCAAGGATAACTAAAGAAGAGGAAAGCCAAAGTATAAAGGAATACGGAGCAAGGAAGGAGTAAGGAAAAAGATGAACTTGTAATTCTCCCCATTATAAGTATCTCTTCTCTAATTTACATTCCATTGAACCATGATTAGGTCATGTAGAGTTAGGA
>JAOXJP010233731.1:0-10272 GCA_025762735.1 Platanus orientalis | reverse complement strand
CATGAATGGAGTTCTAAAATGTGGACCCTCAAAGTCCCAATGGTGCTTTTGAGTGAAATTAGGGTTTGTCCTCAAATAGTGCCTTTTGGGCTATAATAAGGTTCTTTGATTGATTTATTTGTGTCTGAAACATCTGAAAAGACTTTCCCAAGAGTGACTAACCTTCTAGGGTCCAGGTTGGTTCTTCCTATGTTGAGGGTGTTCAAAGTTCTGCCCTTTAATAACTGTTATACTGACCTTATACCATCATATGACCTGAGACAAAATTTGGGTGCTTACAATGTAGCCTTGGTGAAATTCAAGCCAAAGTGGAGATTTGTTGGGTTAATATTTTCAATTAAACCCGAGATCTAACCCGGATGGTGATCCAGAGAAAAACTTGAATGTGACCCGTATTTATGGTCTGATTTGGGGTCCAGATCCAACCCGTGGCGATTAGGGTTTTGGGGGTTTATATTGGGGTTTTCTCGATTTTCATACAACTGCACTGTTCATTGTAATCTTTATTTTTGCTCATAGTGAAATCTCTCTCATTGTTTTTGCTCATGAACATTAGCTTCAAGCTAAACCACATAAATCATTTTCTTCTTTGTGTGATTGATTGTTGTTTGCATTATTTTCCCACTTCTATTTGGTTGCATATGATCCCAAATCTAAATTTTCCGCACAACAGCTTTGGTGAATGCCAAAGTATTCTAAGAGTTGTCCCAAGGTCTTTAATATATACTAGCGAATGCACCCGCGCGAGCACGGGTGATTACCCAAAATTGTATTTGTTGAAATAAAGAATGAAATTTAAAAAAAAAAAAACATAAGATGAATTTAAAAATAATTGAGAAAACTAAATCAAAATAGTAAAATTAATAAATAATGAGACTTCCTAAAAAAAATTGATTCCTTAAATTCAAATGCTAATTCCATAATTATCATAATAATTGAAAAGATATTGATATCATAAAATACATAAATAAATAAAATGAGACTTCACAAAAAAAATTTAATTCCGTAAATTCAAATGTGGTGTTCTTTCACTTTTTCGTGGAGCTTTTTTCAACCTATATATATTTACTCTCTACCATTTTTTTCTAGTTGGGTTCGGATTGACTCATGTAATAGTATAGCCTTAGCTTGATACAACATGAATCTAACATGTCAACACGAATTACCAGCTCACGAATCCAACATGAAATAAGTGGGTTAAGGTTGACTGTAAACGTGATTTGGTCAAAGTGGGTTAACTCTCTTCGACATAATTAATAAATGGGTTGGGTTTTGGTTGAGTCATATAATTGTATACCATTGACACGACACGAAGCTGAGCCGCCAACATGAATTGCCACCTTGTTGTAGATTTTTGTAGCACAACAAAAAAGCATGGGTATTTTGTCGACACGACACAAACCCAACCCGCCAACATGAATTGCTACCTTGCTGTAGCATTTTGTAGCATAACAAAAAAGCATGGGTATTAGGGGTGGCAATGTTTGACATTACCTGTGAACCCGACACGAAATAAGTGGGTTAAGGTTGTTTGTAAACACGTTTTGGGTCAAAACAGGTTAACCCACTTTGACATGATTAATAAATGGGTCAGGTTAGGGTTGGGCCACATAGTCGTATACCCTTAATTGACACGACACAAATTTGACCAGTCAGTATGAATTACCACATAACCGGTGAACCCAACACAAATCCAACATGAAAATAAGCTGGTTAGGGTTGACTGTAAACGTGGTTTGGGTCAAAACAGGTCAACCCGCTTTGGCACAATTAATAAATAGGCCATGTCAAGGTTGAGACATATAGTTGTGTACCCCTATCTTGACAGGACAAAAACCTGACCCGCCAACATGAATTGCCACCCCTTGGTATTTTGTCTTTTGACACTTTTAACACCGGCACACCAAGTGTCAGCTTAGAGTTGTTCACAGATGAAGAGGAAGATACCACTTTGGATCCTCTCGATTGTCAGATTGTAGAATGCACCATCCACCCATCCATTTGTTAATCATGGTTAACCTTGATTTTAAATCATCTGGAGTCTCGATTCATGCTCACAGTTTGATGCATTGAAAGCCAAAAAGAAAATTAATAAAATAAATCATTTTAATAAAAAAATTTGTAAATAAAAAAGGAGAAGGTCGTAAGTAAAGGGGGGTTAAGGCACTGTTTCCCTAACTCCCTTTGCGTTAGGGGTGACAGTGTTTGACATGAATCATGAACCTGACACAAGCCCAACACGAAATCAGACTTTCTATCACTTTTCCTAGTCGGGTTCGGATTTACTCATATAGTCGGATACCCTTAACTTGACACGAAATCTGACCTGTTAGCACGAAATATGATATAAACCACGAACTTGACACAAACCCAACACGAAAAACACTTGTTAGGGTTGATTGTAAATGTATTTTGAATCAAAGAGGGTTGACCCGTTTTAAGACTATCGACAAAGAAAGAGAGAGAGAGAAAAGATGGAGTGAGATTGTGAGAGAAGTGTGAGTAGGGTGGCAATGTTTGCATGATCCGTGAACCTAACATGAACCTAACACGGATAAGTGGATTAGTGTTGGCTGTAAATGTGTTTCGGATCAAAGTGGTTTAACCCACCTTGACACAATTATTAAATGGATTGGGTTTGGGTTGACCCATATAATCATATACCCTTAACTTGACACAACACGTATCTGACCAGCCATCATGAATTACCACATAGCCCTTAAACCTGACAAGAACCTAACATGAAATAAATGGGTTAGGGTTGACTCTTAATGTGATTTTGGTCAAAATGGGTCAACCCGTTTTGTCATGATTTAATAAATGGGTCAGATTGGGTTGATCCATATAATTGCTTTTATAAATATATAAATGTACCTAGCCTTTAATGTGATTTGGGTCAAATGGGTCAACCCATTTTGTCATGATTAATAAATGGGTCGGATTGGGTTGAGACATATAGTTGCTTTTATATATATAGATGTACCTGGCCCACAACATGACTTGCCAACCCATCGTTATGAGAATGGGAGAAGGAGGAGGTGGGAACAGTCACACAGGGGTGGCAATTGGTGTTGGCGGTTTGGGTTCGTGTCGTGTCAAGGTAGGGGTATAAGACTATTTGGCTCAACCCTAACCCAACCCATTTATTAATCGTGTCAAAGCGGGTCTACCTATTTTGACCTGAAACACGTTTAGGGTCAACCCTAACCCGCTTATTTTTGTGTTGGGTTCGCGGGTCG
Source organism: Platanus orientalis (assembly GCA_025762735.1). NCBI lineage: Eukaryota > Viridiplantae > Streptophyta > Magnoliopsida > Proteales > Platanaceae > Platanus > Platanus orientalis. Next base: position 7,033 of record JAOXJP010233731.1, on the reverse strand, counting down.
TGTCAAACATTGCCACCCCTAGGTAAGTGGGTCAAAACTAACTCCAAATGGCCTCGAAATGACTCATACCTATGCAAGAAGGGTAAAATGGTTAAATTGACTTTTGAAATCTTGATATGAAAGATGGCCTTCAGAGTTTGTGAGACACAGGCTTTAATTGTTCGTGAATCCGACACCCAAGTCAAGAGCTATGTCTAAAACCTTGAATTATCCCGGACCAAATTTTCTGTGGACTTAAGATAGATTTTTCCTAGACTTTAAGTGGGAATAATGGTGATCATGTTATTTTGTACCTTGGAACTATGAGTCCACAGGACCTGACAAACAGACAATCTGATTCCTGGTGAATTCCCAGGAGTTTCGCGAAAGAAGGTCCCTTGACCAAAAGATACACCCTAAATTTGTGAAGAACTGGACCATTGAGTTATGCTTGGTTTATGGATGGACTTTCATCAGGGTGTTTATTGAATATGTCAAAAAATATGAGAAAAAAAAGCCTGACCTTGAGGGATTTAGATTCTCGGAGATTTTTTTAAGGTCCACCAAGTGTTCATGGCTTATAGAAGTGGTTATGCTATAATTTGGGAGAAAATGGGGTGATTAGAAGACATTGGCTCTCTTGGGGATCCTAATGTGGCTTTTCTAAGGAGATCTTGGACTTGCATGGATGGGGCCACTGACTAGCTAAGTTTCTGGTCTGTGACAGGTTTTTGAGGGCTTACTAAGGGTTTAATTTTTTAGAGAAATGGTGAATCTTTGAGATATAGGGGTAAAATGGTAATTTCTCTATCCTTTTGTGCATCAATGTGGGAAGGCTTATGAAGGTCGGGGAGTTTTAAAGAAAATGAGTTAAATAGCCTGAAGTTGAGATTTTTAATGGTGGAAGGGTAAAATGGTAATTTTATAGCCTTTTGATGCTTTAATACGGGAAGGCTTATGAAAGTTGGCTAATTCAAGATGGCTTCACTGTGGAAGGACTTTTGAGGACATCTGAAAAAATGAGTCCAATAGGCTCTAATTAGGATTTTTTAAGGTGTAGGGGTAAAATGGTAATTTTTTAACCTTTTGATGCTTCAATGTAGGAAGGCTTATAAAGGTTGGAAAATTTCAGATGGCTTCAATGTGAAAGGACTTTTAGAGAGAATGAGTTCAATGGACTATAATTGGGATTTTTGAGGGTGTAGGAGTAAAATGGTAATTTGACAGCCTTTTGATGCTTCAATGTAGGAAGGCTTATGAAGGTTGAAAAATTCAAGATGAAATGGAGCTGATTGGACCCTTGGAGTCCCAGAGTGTCCTTTTTTATGGTTTAGTCTACTTGATCTTTGGATAGACTTTAGACATCATTATTATGCTTGTGACCAAAATATCCCTTGAGAATGCCTTTCTATCTAAAGCTCGGGGATATCTAGATTTTGGCTCTATCCCATGTTATAATGAACCCATCTGATTCAATTAATTAACCCGAGTCAAAATTTGGGTGCTGACAGATGCCCCCCTTTGATACGTGTGGCCAAGCCATGCGTGGCAAAGGAAAGAAGAGCCTAAATTTTGATTTGGCTGAGGTAGTATTTTCACTTTTGTATAACTCATGGATATTAGGTAGGTTGTTTTCTGCAAACCTATAACTATTTTGGTGGGTAATGCCAGAGGGATAAAATTGGTCTCACCTCTTTGGATTGAGGGTTTCTTGCAAACATTTTTATCTTTCAAAATTCCTTCTTGGATAGAGAACTCGTTTAATCAGCTTTTTGTAAGCCTTTTGAAATGAATCATATTTTTGAAATATTTGAAATTGGGTTTTAGCTGATTGAAAGATTCTTTATCTTTTTAAAAAATGAGGCCTATCCATGAGTTATTCTTAAGTTACCGATGCTTTCTCTGCCCTTGGTGGTGTTATTATTAGCATATGCATTGCGTCGAGAAATATGTAAGTCATCGACATAAGGCGCAATTGCTAAGAAAAACTTACAGAAAACATCACTGAAATCCGATCATGCAAAAGCTAGAAATTCATGCAAACCAATATGATGATCTTATCATTTATCTTCATTTCTAGCTTTTCTTTTTTTTTTGTATGTTTTTTTCTTTTCTTAATAGAACTTTTTTTAATGATTTTTTCCAATAATTATTTGTTGAAATATGTATGACGGGTTTGCTAGATTTCTATTGCTAAAGGCCATGCCTTCTGGTTTATGTATCAATTGTGATACATAATCTTATGAGACAATTGTATTGTTTGCCCCTGTATTTGGATAAAGATTTTTTATGGAATTCTCATAAGTTGTAATGTGAATTATAACTTTCACCCTTGTTTGGATAATAGTTATAATAAACAATATTCCCATAGTTTATGGAGTTGATTGCATCATTTGTCCCTATTCTAGACAGAGGCTAAAAGCACCATATCCCTCATAAACTATGAAATAAGTTGTATCTTTTGCCCCCATTCTAGACTAAAGTTACAAATGAAGAGACTCACAGAGAGATTTTGGGAAGCTCTCTCTAGAAAAGCTGTGGGACCTTTGTGGGCAAGTGTTACATACCATTTATGAATTTCTCTAAGGGTTTTTTTCATAAATTAATGGGGTATGTAGGCTATAGATCAATCTGCAATGTTCTCGTCGTCCAAAGCGAGCAACATTACATTCTTGTACCCTTTGCCCCTATTCCGAACAAAGTTTACAAACTAGAGGACTTAAGAAGAGATTTTGGATAACTTTCACTAAAAAGCCATGGGACCTTAGAGGGTCAATGTTATATACAATTTATGAATATCTTTAAGGGTTTATATCATAAATTAATGGAATATATAGATTATGGATCGAATCTGTAAAAGTGTCATCGTCCGTGAACAACACTACAGTTTTTTAGACTAATCAGAGAAAATTTTACATCAACTCTTTCCTCAAAGCCAGGGTGGGATCCCGTACGATCGGTTGTTATGCCTTGCCCCATAATGACATCCCAGTCACTATCACAGGAGCCATATCACGCAACGTTTGGAAGGAATGTGACTTGCGCTTATGTCTCAATATAAGCCTTGTTGCAGGGGTGGCCTATGCTTAACAGGTCGGGTTGTTGAAGCGACAACATATTTGATCAGCAACACAATCGGGAAATGTTGTTGCACTCTCTCCGAGAAGCTATGGGGGTTAAAGTTGACCATGCTAGCCAATAGTTGTTGAAACCATTGTTTAAAGTATTGCTAGTTTTAGGGATTGAATTTATAATGTCACCTAAATTGCTTCAAGTAATACTATGGGGTGATCTTAGCGAGTCATGCGGAAGATAATTGGCTAAATAGAGGGGTCATTAATTGGTTCAACCTACAATATGATAAACTGGAATGCCCCATGTTGCATCAACGTGGCCTTTGACTAGACTCTATGGAAGATGTTGCTTCGAAAAGCTATGGATGCTCTGGATCAATCGGGTGTTGTGAGGGCCATTTTCTAGTCTTAGGTAAACACAAAAGCTTATACTATGGATTTGAAAATTACATAAACTTATGGGGCAAATTGCATTACTTTCTTGTCCAATCAGCAAGTATCATGGTTCTACCATTCTTTACAATGTTTCAACATGACAAGCTATAAGTAGCAAGCCAAGCAGGGTTTAGACAGGAGTTTTTAAAGCTTTCTTCGAAAGCCGTGGTGATTTTGAAAAATTAGTGTTATGTATATCTTATACGAATTCTATCTGAGGGTGTATATCTTGCAAGAAATAAATAGGCTATGGGATGAATGGCATTGCTCACACCTAAAGAGCAGATGTTGACTTGCCTTCTTATAAGATCACAATCGACGTTAAGTTACCGAACCTGAACGGCATGATCAGGGCTTGTTGGGAGAAAATTTTTAAGCCTGCTCTGAAGGCTATAGAGATCCCAAAAGATCAATGCTAAATATTATGTCATGATTACCTTTAAGGGATCATTTCATAGACAATGGATAGACTATGGTATGATGTGCTGACACCTGAGTACACCCAAACAGCCAGAATGTCAAAAAGATTGTCTTTATTATAACATCATCACAGACATGATGTTAGTGAACTTGAACGGCAAACAGGGCTTTAATTGGGAGAAAACTTTCTTAAGCTTGCTCCAAAAGCTATGGTGATCGCAAAAGATCGGTGCTAAATATTATGTCATGAATACCTCTAAGAGATTACATCATAGATAATAGATAAGCTATGGTATGATGTGATATTGCTCACACCCAAAAAGCAACATCAATAAACTTGCATTTCTATAACATCACATTGACGTGAAGTAACTGAACCTGAATGGCTAACAGGGTTAATTAGGAGAAAAATTTTAAGCCTACTCCGAAGGCTGTGGTGATCCCGAATGACTACCTTTAAGGGATTACATCATGGATAATATATAGGCTATGGTATGATGTGATATTGCTCACTCCCGAAGAGCAGCATCAATAGACTTTGCCAATAGCTGACAGGGCTTGTTGGGAGAAAATTTGTAAGCTTGCTCCAAAGGCTGTGGTGATCCCGAAAGATCAGTGCTAAATATTATGTCATGAATACCTCTAAGGGATTACATCATTGATAATAGATAGGCTATAGTCTTATGTGATATTACTCTTGCCCGAAGAGCAGCATGAATAGACTTTGACAATGGTTGGTTTGTTAGTCCAAGACTTATGTGGCCTGGATCAACTTAACGGTTTGATTTAAGTTTTTTTTAGAATAATATTTTGTGGCCTGGATCAGCCCAAGGATTTTTTATTGCCTGGATCGGCTTGAAAGTTTTTTTTTGTTTTGGTGGCCTGAGTCGGCCATAATTTGCTTAGAATGTGGCATTCAGGATACCCAAATTATGATGATTTGTGGCCTTTAAGATGGGTATATTTTTTTAAAAGCGGCCTTCAAGAGGGCCTCAAGGTCTATTTTGATAGTGGCCTTCAACATGGCCTTAACATTTATTTTGGAAGTGGCCTTCAAAATGACCTCATTGTTTTTTCTTAGGGGGACTTAAATATGGTCTGATGGTTTGTTTAAAAGTGCCCTTCAAAATTTTCTTAAAGGCTATTTTGAATGTGGCCTTTAATATGGCCTGACGATTTATTTGAAAGAGACCTTCAAAATGGCCTCAAAGACTATTTTGAATGTGGCCTTCAATAGGGCCGAACAATTTGTTTGAAAGAGGCCTTCAAAATGGCCTTAAAGACTATTTTGAATGTGGCCTCCAACATGGTCTAACAATTTGTCTGAAAGCAGCCTTCAAAATGGCCTTAAAGACTATTTTGAATGCAACCTCCAGTATGGTTTGACGATTTGTTTGAAAGTGGCCTTCAAAATGGTCTCAAAGACTATTTTGAATGCGGCCTTCAAAATGGCCTGATGGTTGTTTGAAAGTGGCCTTCAAAATGGCCTCAAAGACTATTTTGAATGTGTCCTTCAATATAGCCCCCTCTATCTTTTGTGTGGCCCTCAAAATGGCCATTGATTGAATTGATTTGCAATGTCTATAAATCTTCAAACCAAGTTATCATAAGAAGTCTTGAAGAAGGCACATATCTTGATACTTTGTTGGTAGAGCATGACCAAATTGGTTGATTGATGATCTGAACTGTGACATCTAGGTTGTTTGTGCTAGTTGTCTGCCTTTGAGGGATCCTCATTCCAAAATCCCCATGAATGGTTTGATCAGGTCCCTGAGAACTTTCGAATAGGGATAAGGTCTTGTAAGTTTAATCCAAAAAAATGAATTGAATATTGTCTGCATGTATCATGGAGAAAGGTTCTTCTATGAATGATGAAGATTGGAAGTGATCATGAGAAAATACGACACATTTTCCTTTGCCCTTACTATTTTTTAATGTTTGAAAGACAGGTTACTTAGAGTGCCATTTCTAGGTTTCACTCCAAGTTTGAACTTTATTGCTCCTTTTTTTGCCCCTATTAGTAAGAGTACTAACAAGCCTGGGTTAGAGCACCATTTCTAGTTTTCGCTCTAAGCTTTTAAAAAAATGTTTTTTTTTCCTTTTTGCCTCTGTTTATATAAACAAGTCTAGGTCTGGGGTATCTGAACAGGGAGATTAACACATTGTCAAAATCTAATTAAATGCCTGATTTTTGTACTTTGACTTGTGCTCAAAACTTCTTAAAATGGTGAGGGATATAAATAATTTTACAAGGCACAATTCTGAAGGGATATTTTGGGATTTCTTTGAAGGGTCTACATGTTATTGAACGAGATTATGGTTCTATACAAAATTCTGATGTTATTGAGAAGATTATGGTTTTGTATATGGATACCATGTCTGAAAGAAGATTATGGTTCTCTACAAAATTTCTTTGTACTTTGACTGAGACTGGGAAATTTCTCTTTTCCAAAGAGAATGTCATACCATGTTTGGAAGGAAATCATGGTTCTTTATAAAATTCTTTAGTCTCTTATGTACCTAAGGATCATTTTCTTCTCTCCTTTTTTTCTTCTTTTTTTTCTCTTTCTTTCTTTTTCTCCTCCTTGTTGTTGCTTGAACCATTATTTCCTTCCAACAGGAATGATAATTTGAGGGGAGTTTAACATGAGAATAAATGTCTCAACATAAAGTAGTCAAATGCCTTTTTATTCAAAGATTTGCTTAGCACAAGTCAAGTTACATAAATCAGGTGAAATATCTCCACTTGATCTAAGTTAATAAACCTAGGGAAATCCTCTTCGTCCATGTTTCCTAATAGTAAAGCACCATGAGATAACTTTTGATTGACAATGAAAGGCCCTTCATAATTTAGTCGGGGCTATCCTCGGGGTGTTTGTTCATGTGGGAGGACCTTTTCGAGGACAAGGTCACCTTCTTCTACATCTCTGGACCTAACCCTTTTATTGAAAGCAGTTGCCATATGCCTTTGGTAAGCCTATCCATTGCTAATTGTCTGTAGTCTCTTTTCATCAATGAGGTTTAACTGATCATGATGGGTGTCAGCACCCAAATTTTGACTTAGGCTAATTAATGGAGTCAGATGGGTTCAGTACAGCAAGAGACAAAGTCAGATCCTAGACCCT
>JAOXJP010233729.1:0-10272 GCA_025762735.1 Platanus orientalis | reverse complement strand
TTTTCGGCCGATCCTGAGTTTGATTGGCTGATCCTGAGTCGGATCATCTGATCCATGCAATAGATCGTTGGATCGGCTGATCCAGTGATCTGTACCATGGATCGCCCAATCTAGTGCTAGACTCGATTTACCTTAAGAATCGAGATCGGACCTGGCCGATCCCGATCCGATCCAAACACGGATCGGCCGAGTTTTAGAACCACCGGGTTAATTGACTTAGATTAAATTTAAGGAAGTAACTTCTGAGTTGAAGCAATGTGGGTACTAGATAGACCAATCAAATATCTAATTCCACAAACAGTTCTTCAATCAGATTCAAAGCTTACCCAAGTGCCCAAGGTTCAAACTCGGCTCATATCAAGCTGAGTCGAGCTAGCTCAACTCATTGACAGCCCTACCGAGTTGATCAAACAATTTGACTTGGGATTTCGAGTTTTAAAACCATTGTTCTAGTAGGACCTAAAGATTTTACCGAGTTCTATATTGTTGAAGAGGCACTATACATAGCTGATGACCTAAGTGAGTGTACATGGCTATTCTCTTAGCTAGATCCTTGTAGGTGTCTAGTATTTTTTATGCATGCTCTAAGTAAGTGTCTCTAGTATAGTGTGATCTCCCACAATGGTCACACTTGAGCTTGGCTCTATCCTCTGAGCTCATAGCCCCATTCTGCTTACTTAGACCTCCTTTATTCCCTTTTTGAGAATAAGGCCGATGCCAAGGCATGACAATTAGAACTATTACTAAGAGCATGCATAGTTCAGACTATGCTTTCCTCACTACTAACTAGAGCATAGAATTAACAATGGTAGTTCATCTTTGCTCAAAATTGAACCCATGATATTTCAAGCTCTAAGTTCAACCCTGGCAAGACGTCAAAGATTTTGTTCTGCCCTATAAGTCTCCAATATTTTATTTACTCATGGTTAGCTCCTTTAACATACAACGTAGACTAAGATAATACTTTGCCTATGATTTCTCCCATTGTCTAAGATTATAGATTTCCTATTGTAAGTGATAAATTCGGCCTGTATTGCAGACCTAAGATTACATTTAGGCTGCAGCATCCCAAATCTCCTTCTCTATCCAAAGGAATAGAAAACCTCAAGATATATGTGTTTGAATCAATTGAAGCAATTTAGACTGTTGGCAGTAAATTAACCAACTCTACAAAATCCTTAAGGTGTTATGAGATACAAGAGTTAATATACTTCAACACCCCCCCTAGGAAGAACATTGTTCTCTCCTAAGAACACACTTGGGGAGCTAAGCACGGGTTCACACAATGCGTACACACGCGCACAATACTACAACTGGGAAAATACTTTCACCGAGATTTGAATTCACAACCAAACTTGCTATGATACCAAGTTGATTAATGTACCTACAAGTAGTTAGAAGCAAAGGAGAAAAAGAGGGATGAAGACGTAAATGAAGAAAAGAGATAAAGAATGAAATCATATAAGAGTGTATTCTCATACTTTGGTATTTATACTAATCCTTTATTGATATACCGTACATATGATATACTAACGATATTGGTATATATTACCCTTATGACACAATTATCCTCTAGGTACATGATGCACTATACTCCCCTTCAAGTTGAGGAATAGATATCTATCATTCCCAGCTTGCTGATTAATGATATAAATCGCACTCCCCCAAGGCCTTTTGTAAATATATCTTGTAAGTTTATCTTTGGTTTGTATGTATGAAATACATATATTGCCTTTCTTGATATGATCCTTGATGAAGTGTCTGTCAACTTCAACAATGTATGAAATACATATATTGCTTTTCTTGATATGATCCTTGATGAAGTGTCTGTCAACTTCAACATGTTTAGTCTTGTGGTAGTGTACTGGGTCATGTGCAATGTTTATTGCTTCCTTATTGTCATAGTAGAGACTTATAGGACCTTATACTGGAAACCCAACTTCAGTTAACAACATCTTTAGCCATAAAGATTCGCAAATCCCATGAGCCATTGATCTGAACTCAGTCTCTACACTAGACCTTGCAACCATAGACTTTTTTTTCTAGAACAAACATGATAAAAGGTACACAATGAGGATATACCAGTCATGTGGTACATGAGGAGGAGTGAATGAAGTAGATAAACCATATGTAGCCATACCTAAGTGGGCAAAGGAGGAGGTAGGATCCGCAGAAGAATGATCAAGCTAAAAAACAAACGTCGGAAGGCCATAATCTCATCACTAGATAGAGCGTCAATATCATAAGAGGTAGGAAGTAGTGGAGCAGGAATCAGAGTAAATAACTCTGTGGGTGTAGAACTAAGTGGGCACTAGGTCTTTGTCCACCAGGACAACCACCTCCTCGACCATTACCAAATCCACCACATGGAGAAAAACAAGGAGTCAAATCTGGTGGACATCCATGAAGATCCCAACACTGATCTTTAGTATATCTAAAGCAATTGCAGTGCTCACATTTAAGGCGATCCCAATCATCAGATAGGTAAGTAGATCTACCACCACGACCCTGTCCCATAAAGCTACCACGGCCACCACGATCTGCTCCGATACCATGTTGACAGTAAATTAACCAACTCTCCCAAAACCTTAAGGTATTAGGAGATACAGGAATTAATATACTTCAACATAGACATGACAGATTCTCCAAAGATCTGACCATACTCCCTGTGATGTATCCAATTTTACTACAACTGCCAATACATATTTAGCTGACTGCAACTACTCATGGTAGTTTTTCCATAAGGTTTTACTGTACCATTTTGCATCCTACAGTCTTCGTGTTGAGGAGCCACATACATGGAGAGCCATTGGCTGCTCATAGCAAGAGAATTTCTATCCGTATGGCTGATTCCTGATATATTATCAATTCTAGGTTAATTTTCTACACACCTGAGTGTAAGGAAAAAATCCTAGTATCACTGGCTGCACTGAATACCTCAGATTGAGTAACAACTGGTTGGTTCACACTAGTCAGGCTTAATAACACTATAACTAATCGATACAAGTCAAGGTTTTTTTCCTCCAAACCATAGGGACTGCACCACCTAAAAAACTAGGGTGACAAGATAGAAGTAGAGATTTCATTAACCCACACTCAAATCTTCACTGAATTGTATGAAACTTGTTTTAAACTGTCTGAAAGTCTGGTTGTATTAAAATCTACTACATTTTTTTATTGCTCAGAAGATCGTATCCATCAGATTCATCAAAACTAAAACTTTACTTCAGACTCAATTGAATGGTCGTAGCACCTTTGAAAAGATTTTTTTTAATAGTCACTGGAAATCCTCATAATCACTCTTCCTTACCTGGTATAATTTTTTCTGCCAAGGGTATGACCTGTCCGTATGGTTGCTGATGTCACTATACAGTCAGATGACATTGGCACCTATCTGCATTAGATTTTCATTCCCTTACTCTCTAATCACTGATAATATTTCTGGTTGTTTTCTCGCTCTATTACCAAATAGAAAATGATGTCCTAGGCTCCTAGCTACAAGATTGGAGAAAAATGGCTGAGCAGAAGATATTGAACTAACGAAACATTTATGCTTTATTATCAATATTTGATATGAAAGACAACTGTCCCAACTAATATGTGCAGCACAAATACTACAACCTCATGAAATAAGCATATAACAGATGAAATAACTATAGATCCACTTTGTGGGCATAATGATTTAGGCCCATCACATAAACTTTCAAGAGTGGTAGCTAGTTAGTGTGTAAATGTTGAATCAGGACATTCATTGCAATGCACTTAGCTGCTGTTTTGTTGCTACAAAATTTATAATTTTATGAAATCCTCTCTTACATTGCTCCACCCCATTTTGGTTTGTTAGATCAGACTCCATTTTTTGGTGATAAATAAAGAATTTATTGAAAAAGAAAAGAGTAAAGTGAGAGAAGCTGTACACTAATCAAGTGGGACTTTACACTAGGTTCTCCCCCTAGAAAACAGGAGTGTCATTTAGTTTACATCATTAAAATCTTGGACGAATCGACTCCATCGGTTTCAACAATACCATAATTGTTCTTCCCCCTTTCCCTTGGGTTTGGGACATTATCTTTATTCTTTCCTGTTTTGATAGCACTACAACTACACATGGATGATAAGGAAATCATCAATTTTTTTGACATGGAGTGCTTAAATCAATGTCAGGTTGAAGCAGTTGAAGGTTTGAGAGATCTTCAAGCTTCTTCTGCCATAAATGAGTTCCGAACATGAAGAAACCTTCTGTTTGGTGCTCATCACGTTATCATGAACATTGAGATTCCAAAGGACATCAGGTTGAGCTCTCTTTCTCTATTCCAAGACCTTTCATTAATTCAGATCCCAAAGTATAGTAGTTCTCACTTGTAAGGCCTTCAAATTTGATCATATTTATTATTCATTTGGTTAAGCCATTACCATATTATTGACAATCTGTGAAGTGTCAAGTAAGTATAAAAAATTTCTTAAATGCAAATGATGAGGACATGGGCCATCACATGGGGCCCACATGGCATGTGGGTGGGACATGTATCCCCCTAATGGAGTGCATGGTGGCTGGAATGTTTATGGTCGTGTGCTGCAGTTAAGAATATTAGGATTCTTCATTTTAGTATTATATTTTAAATCAAATAGTAATAAAGATAAGACAACTTTATCTTATCCTTCAGGATTAGAGATAAAGTTGGTTTAGGATTCTGTTTTAGGGATAATATCTACATTATCCTTAGGAGTTTTAAGTTATTAGGAGTCTTTTAAAGAGTTATTTGTAATTAGATTTCAATTAGGATATTAGAATTGGATTAAAGTTGAATAGCCAAGTCGGTTGGGACTTTATGTAAGGGTTATAAAGCAACCCATGATAGCACCTATGAGGGACAGATAATGCAAATAAAAAAATTGCTCTCTTTTGAAGCTCTCGGTCACTTGGATCTCTGCAAGAATGATCTGTGAGGTTTCTCCAAACCAGGAGTGGTTTGTGCATGCTTGGTGAAGGCCAAGGTCTCTTATTTTGGAGATTAAACTCTGCAAAACGGGTTCTTCTACCTTTTCTTCAATTTTTTTATTTATTTATATTCTCTACTACTTTATTTAACCCTCTTTTCTCTGAGACCTCCCTTGAAAACAGCCCTTGTTGAGCCTTAAGTTCCCTTTTTTTTAATGACCTAGTAAACCCTCTCATGACACAGTAAACCTTCCTGTTGTTTAATCTAGGCCATTTGTGGGCGCATATCCGCAGGAAAAGCCTGTTAATAGGCTGGTCCTGCATCAAATTTGGTATCAGAACCAGGTTCCAACTAATTCCACTTAGTTGGAGTCCTTTGGAATATTAAGACAGATTTATTACATCATATTACAAGCTATCAAAGAGGGCTCTCTTAGTAATCAATCCAAAAAAGCTGGCTAAGTTTCTGGGTGATCTGCAGAACAGCGCATTCACTGCTGTGTGTGGTGATCAACTTTATACTTGGACAATTTTGTTTGCTGCAGTGTTGAACATCTCTCTGGATTATTACCAGTGGCAACATCATTCCACACCCCTATTTCTGTTTGATTAATCCCTGCTGAAGACGCATCATCAAAGAAGATTATAGCTGTTGGGTTTCATCGCATGACTGCATATCTAAATGTCTTCCATTGAGCAGCCTTGTTCATTGAGTATGATGTTGATCTGATCGGAGAATCTTCAACATTGGTCTGATTTTCTGATGGTGTTCCAAGGCTTCATTAATCAAGTTGCATGAGTTTTTTTAAAGAAGGCTGATCTGAGAGCATGCATATGCTGGAGTAACCTGATTTGGTGGAAGATTGCTGAATTATGTGATCAGTCTTGGGGACAAATCAACAGGTGTGATTGTTCAACTCTTAATTCTTTAAGTCAGATTTTTTAGCTGTTCAGTTGACATTGTTCCCAGATTTATCAGTGATTCTGAGATTATTTGAGTTTGTTATTTAGAGACTGATCCGTTGATCTTCTGCCCTAATTAGTAGAGTTAAGTTCCTCATATTACAATCTTTTGTTTCCTCTGTGTTAGTCCACATCAGCAGCCTCTATTCTGATTGGACTGCTTGATGTCTAGAGGTATCCTGATCTCAAGTGCTTGCACTTGTTTCTGTGGAACATCTAGCTCACTGTGTTCTTGATTTACTAGAAGAATAACTTATTAAACTCTTATTTGAGGCAGCAGCAATCCACACCTAATCTAATAAGATTGTAGCTACTGTCCGGGAGCATTTTACTTCCTGTAAGGTGGTACTTTATCAAGTTGTATTGATCTGACAGAAGAAAATCAGAGTAGGGGACTTGTGATGGGTGCTGTTTTGGTATATTACATCATCAAATACAGTTACTTCTTAGCTAGAAGTCCAGGGAAATCACATCGGACAGCCCAAGTCTTTTTGTTGGATTGTGAAAGCATAATTAAACTGGAAAAGTTTAATATGTGACTGAAATCTTGTTCCGAAGCGGATGTCAAGAAAGTATTGAATTATGTATTGGCCGAAATTGAAGAAGAGTGGGGGGCAAAGCATGGGTACAAATATGATCAGAATGCACTCTTGGATCGTAGGAAACAACACCGTTTTCTATCTACAAGGTTAAAAGAGTTTGTTATCAAAGATGTGAAACGTATGATGGAAGACTACAAGAGAGACCTTAACAATCTTATTGAGCAAATTAAATAAGGGTTTGACAAAGTACCAAGAGAATGATATCAATGATGAGGATCAAGGGCTTCAAAATCGAACGAAGAAAGAAGACACGCTTACTAATATACAAGAATATGTCCATGAGAATGTTGAAGATCTTCAACCTATTGATGAATCACTTAAAGAGTCCGTGATAGTTGCGGAAGAGCTCACTATTACTATCCACACTCATGAACAGCTCCTAATTGATGATCATGTCCAAGTTGTGGAGGACTTTCAGCCCCTCGTGATCATTTCAGTTCAAGAGTTTGAAGACTATTATGAAGTTTACCCTCTCTCCAGCTGTGACAAGATGATATGACAGCCTGAGTCAAAATTGTTCGTGATGGTTATTATACCCCATTTTAAAACTCTACAGTTTAGAATATTAGGACTCTATCTTAGGGTTAATATCTACATTATCCTTAGGAGTTTTAAGTTATTAGAAGTCTTTTAAAGAGTTATTTGTAATTAGATTTCAATTAGGATATTAGACTTGGATTAAAGTCAAATCGCCAAGTCGGTTGGGACTTTATGTAAGGGTTATAAAGCAACCATGACAGCACCTATGAGGGACGGATATTGCAAATAAAAAAATTGCTCTCTTTTGAAGCTCTCAGTCACCTGTTCTCTGCAAGATTGCTCTTTGGGGTTTCTCCAAACCAGGAGTGGTTTCCTTGGGTGATACCTAAGGTTTGTGCATGCTTGGAGGAGGCCAAGGTCTCTTGTTTTGGAGATTAAACCCAGTAAAACAGGATCTTCTACATTTTCTTCAATTTATTTATATTCTCTCCTACTTTATTTAACCCTTTTCTCTGAGACCTCCCTTGGCAACAGCCCTTGTTGAGCCTTAATTTGCCATTTTTTATGACCTAGTAAACCCTCTCATGACCCAGAAAACCCTCCCGTTATTTAATCTAGTCCATTTGTGGGCCCATACCCACAGGAAAATCCTGTTAATAGGCTGGTCCTGCATCAGCAAAGGCTCATGATGGGTCCTGATACATGTTAACATTTACACACTGTTAAGGCAATACTATTAAAATTTATCTGTTTACATGCGTTAACTTGTACTGAACTGTATAATAACTGCAATACTAGCGAACAGAAACTAGATATGATTGCCATTGCCATGCATTAATTGACCCATTCTGATATCACTAACCCTGAATAGGGGTGTTTCGTTTGGCAAATTAATGTTACAGTGTTTCCTTTGCCTCGTGAAAGTGTAAACGGTTTGTATCCTTGATTTTATATGGTCAATTATATATGCTTTTATCTTTGATCTATGTCCTTTATGAGTATGTTCCCTACGTCTATTGGTATCTTGACTTCAAAAGTCATGGTAATGGCGGTGATGCAGAATGCATGCTTGTTGAAAAGTTGGTAGCACTAAAGGCATCCAGCAAAGACCACTCCGTTGCCGCCATCAGTACTTTCTTTTCCCACTTTGTTTCTTGGGTACCATTAATGAGTTAAAACTGATAAAAATTTTGAAGGGAGAAGTTTCAGTTTATCCTGATCTGTACCTTTTCAGGGACAGTTCAAGGCAACCTTCACAACCAAATCATAAGAGAAGCTAACAAAGCCTTGCTTCAGGCAAAGGAATCAAACATCATTATGGAGCTCAATCAAGAACTTTTTGTGGTTGTTAAAGTGATATCATATTCCCACTACTAATATATTTTGTGGTGCTTTTCTCTTATTGTTTCGTACGTGACCTGCCATAGTTGCTTTTCCCATCTGACATTTGGTTCTAATGCTTGTTAACTGTCAAAGTAACTGAAATTGTTAGTGACTCTTACAAATATGTCAAATGAAACAATGTTTACTGTATACTTAGACTGTTTTCCCATTATCAAATGTGGCCATTAAAAGACAGGAATGATTGTTGAATGGCTACCTAAAATGCAGAAGAGGGAAGGTAAATATAGATCATGCTGCCTGGGGTAGAGCTTGGGCAGTTTAGAAAGCTCCCTTGAAATTCAATAAGAAATATACACTAAGGTGCATCTTGATACCTAAACGAAATGCCCCGTGTCATAATAAAAGTTTGAATATGCACACTAAATTCTGTAGCATGTCTCCTCCTTTCACTCATCTGATTGAATGTTCTTTTCTAACAATTGCCTAATTCACAGGCGAAAACAATCTTGCATGGGGTTGTCAGTTTGGACTCGGTGGCACCAATATTTTGTAGCTGACCATATCCTCACTTGTGATTTACATTTCAATGGCTGTTGTCTTAAAACTTTTATTTTTTCTTATGGGAAGAATCAAGTCTTGCACGTTACAATGTTACAATGTTCACGTGCCTACGTCACAATGTTCCAGGAAGACCATACAGGCTGGAACGTGTCATGCAGCTGTTAGGGAAGTGGGACGTGTCACTTGCTCACCATGCAGGATCTTGGACGTGGAACTACATCAGATTTAGTTAGGATTTTCTTTCCTAAATAAGTGGTCTACTGATTGTGTCAACGAGTTGTTGTTACACCAGTGGGCGTTAGAATCCCACATCTTTAGATTATTTTGAATTTTAGTTTGGATGGTTGTCCTCTCCTGGTAGTATGGAGATAGATAATCTTTTGGATCAGCATTTAATTAGTCCTTATGGTTGTAACCTCTTCCTTGCTTTAAGGAAGATGAGTATTTGTTTGCATTCAATATATAGTACAAAATGGTAGCTTTCAAATCTCCAAAATAACCGACTCATAGGGAGGGTGAGCTCCCTCGAACAAGCTCGATCCATCATTCCTCAAAGTCCAGATTTTTGGAACGTTGCAATTGGAATCAGAGCCTGGCTTTTCAACAATGACCGAGGGAACGAGACTTGCTAAGATCGATGAGATGCTACAATTGCTCAAGACCACGTTGGAGAGTCAGGGGCAGCAGTTACAAGAGCTAGGGAAAATCCTTAAAAGAGATGATCAGGAACATGACATGGGTTGATTCAAAATTGGAGACTCTCTGTGGTAGGACTCGTCCTAAATGGGGTGAAGCCTCCAATACGCAACATTCAAACCGTTCTCTCGATGTGGAAATTGGAGACACTAATTAATCTTTCCAAACTAGAATGGCGAGGTTGTATTTACTGAAATGTGATGGAAGCGACCCATCCAGATGGCTCTATAAAGCTGAACAATTTTTCTTGCACCAGTAAACGACAACACACACAAACTTCTATTGGCCTCCTGTCTAGAAGGAAAGGCACTCTAATGCTACGGACGGGTCAAAAGAGCAGTGGTCATATCTCATTGCGAGGATTTTTCCAAGGGGGTTACTCCCTGTTAACTAAGTTGAGACAGACATCCATGGTGGTACAGTACCAAACACAATTTGGGGAGTTAGCCAAGGACTTTGCGAACCCCTTTCTGTGGGGCTGAGGGAAGATATTCGGTTCAGGTGAAGTGACAACTCCAAAAGTGAATTGATTCCCCCCTTCTGCCTCGGCCCTCGTGCATTGCAGAGGGGGGAGTCGCAGAGAATATCAGACCGATGTGGGGCGATATCCTCTGCGCTGCCCCCCTCTGCCGGAAGCCGAGACAGGGGGGAATCAATTCACTTTTTGGGCGGTGAAGTGACAACTCC
>JAOXJP010233728.1:0-10272 GCA_025762735.1 Platanus orientalis | reverse complement strand
CTTCTTGCCCATATGCTTCCTCTTCCTAGAGTATGAGCAGTGTCCACTAAAGCAAGAGGTGTCGTTACCACGAACCCCAGAAGCTCCCTATCGAGTCCTGCGTGGACTATCATCAGTCTGCAAAGGAGCCACCTCCACCATGCCGCTAGGCACCAACTTCATGTGCACCTCGGATTCTCCCCTAGCCTGCTCTCCCCCAACCTCAGTAGAGAGCATCTTGGTATTCCCTACATCACCTCCTATATCCTCAGGAATGCCGATCTGTCTCTATAACTACAAAACAAAAAATACATGTCAGAACCTTTTAAAGAAAAATGATCTTGAAAAGAAGAAAGAAAATGACTCTACATCTTTATCTCCTCCACCTCCTTTTTGTGGCTCTCCTTTAGGGCCGCTACCTCAGTTAAGTAGGCTTGGTGTTTTTGCCCCACCAGGGCAAAGCACCTCACTAGCTTTTGGAGGGCACTTAAGTACACCTCCCTTGAAACCTGTAATAAGTACATAAAGCTTTGTAAAAAAAATTTAAAAAATCCATAAGTTTTAAAATATCACTAAAATAAACTAAATCATACCTGAGTCATTGCCTCAAGAGGTATCCACCCCTCAGGGAGCTCGGCCTCTGGCAAAGGCTCCTCACTACCCCACCCTCGAGGTTAGTCATGGTCACCACCTCAGGCACCATCCCGACCAAGTCAGGCTCAGCATAGGGAGCCTTCCTTTTCCTTCCCCTCCTAGTGGGAGCTGTTGGCTCCTCTGTAGGCTGTGCCTCAGCTGCCTGTTAAAATCAAACAAATCAAAGTCATCAAAATATTTCCAAAAAAAAAAGCAAACTAAATGAAATATAAACAAAAGTCTTGCAAAAAAAGAATGAAATCAAACTCACCTGGAGTTTGATAGGGCCACCCAAAGACCCACAAAACTTAGTGGCCCACCACTTGTGGTAATCCTTAGCCCAATCCAGGAAGACCAAAGCCTTAGTGCTTGTCTCTCCCTCGGTGTTGATGACCCACGGAGGCAAGTCTGGGACCACAAAGTCCTCCACTTCCACCCCGATCGGGCACCAACACCTCTCCCCGAGGTACATGGTGACCTCGTTAATGGCCACCAAGATGACCCTCTAATGGGACCAAGCCCAAGCTGAGGTCTGGTACAGAGTAGTATCCCTATCCAAAACCCATCAGGTCCATGGGTGCCACTTGACCTACACAAAGCACAATAAAATTTAGATAATAATCTACAAACCAAATAAACTAAACAAGACAAAGCATTATGTACTTACTTGATTAGCCATTGAGAGCTCCAGCTCTCATTGAAAAGTGAAATGGGTTTACGGACCTTTTAGTGCATGCTTGAGACCTTCCACCTTGCTACACAAGGGAAAGGAAACACCTCATCACCCCTCCATGCAGGGGCCAAGGATGGGAAATGCTCATAACACCACACCTACAAAAGAAAGAATTCAAAGAGACAATGTCATCAAGAATTAAAGAAAGCAAATAAAAATAAAAGAAAGAAATTAAATAAGTGAAAGAAAGCCACACCTCCCACAAAAAGTACAACCCTAAGAATGCATGAGGGCCTTGCCCGACCGAGATCTCGCTCATGTTGGAGTACATCCACCCGAGGGTGGACCTACCCCAACTGCGAGTACCCATTAGATCCAACTCCTCCAACGCTAGCAGTAGGTGGACGTACATCTTGTTGCTCTTCCCATAAAAGATAGAGTGAGTCAACATGTTCACAAGGAAGGTGTGAGTGGAGAAGGCAATCTTTGACGGTGCGCTCTCATTTGTAGCCCACACATACTCCTTCTTGAACCAAGATGGAAGGACACCCTTCATGCACTTGTAGTATGCGATGGGTTGAGGTCCTATGCATCAAGCCAACAACTCTAGGTCGAAGTCATCCGAGTTGGGTGGAGGAGTGTTGTCCATGGAAAGACTAGTCATCATGAAGAGGTCTATGTGAGGTAGACCAATCTCTCCCATCAGAAGGTGGAAAGTGTGTGTGACTGGGGACCACCTCTCAGCCAAGGCCATCATCAAAGCCCTATCTGCCTTCAGCACAGGCAGGCTCAGAAGAGGGCCAAAACCCATGGCCCGCACTCTATCATGAATGTTGGAGAACATACACTTCCACAACACTTGGACCCCGAACCAAGAGTCGTGTCACTCTACTCTTTCCCTAGTCTGCAAGAGGAAATACATAAAAACATGTTAAAAGAATGTTTAGGAACAAAAAAAAAAAAATACTAAAAACAAATCAAAAAGAATATAAAAAAATCAAAATTTGCAATTCTAGGTCTTAGGCCTAATGCCTGAATTTTTGTTTGACGCCTGAATTTTCACCGCCTGGTTTTTAAAACATTGAAAATTTAGGCGTTATGCTTGTAATTTAGGATAGTGATTTTCAAGTGTTGGAAAATTCAAAAATCAACAAAAAAAATAAAAAAAACCATTAAAATCATTACAAAATAGAAGAATACATCAAATAAATCTCTCCTAAACAATCTTAAACCTAAAAATGGAAAGAAATCTAAAGAAATGTGCAAAATCAAATAAAAACATTGAATCTAGAACAAGGCATTCAAAGAACAAAAAAAATCACAAAAATAGGAAATAAATCAATGAACAAATCAAAACTCACCTCATCCGTAACCGGGTTCTTCCATAATGCCTTCTCTTGCGCTAAGAGAAGTGGGAAATGTCAGCTTAATCCTCCTTGACTCATTGTAGTTGAGGTAAAAGTATTTTTTTACTAAATTTGGAAAATGAAGAACACTATTAGAACTCTCTCTCTCGTTCGTAACTGAAAATAGCAAGTTGAAACACAAAAAGATAAAAGGCACAACTGCGGGCCATTTAAAAGGAATAACTACTCTTAATGCCTAATCGTGCTCCCAATGCCTGAATTTTAATTCAATTAAATTCAAGTGTTGAAACAAAATTTAGGCTTTAAGCATTTTTTCTTGTAATTGTTCCAATGCCTGATTGTGTCCTTAATGCCTAAATTTTAATTCAATTAAATTCAAGCGTTTAGCTTAATTTTTGTAGAATATTACTTTTATCTGTAAAATGATATTTTTAACCCTATATTCATGCTTGTGCTTATAGACATGGATCATAGACCTATGCAGTTGGATTCATATTCCACCATTTCCACTAACTTCGCAAATGCCTTAATTGCCCTTCCTCCCTGAAGAACAAGAAGTTTGGAAGAATCAAAGTCAACTAGGGGCAACATTAACCTTTGTGTAAATCAACTTGGATTGGCTACTATTAGAGGCAGCCATTTCATTTTAGGACCCATCATCCATGGTTTTCCACTTTGGAGAACAAGAGCTTACACCCACTATTGAGGAGCTCGAGTCCTTCTTAGATTAGGAACATTGTCTCGGCATCAATACCATAATTCCAACCCACAAGCCTAGCTACCTTAAAGGCTTCCACATATTGGACATCTCCAAAGCCTCCCTGCACTACCCTTTCTACCTTCTGTTGGAAACAAGTTGGAAGAAAATCGGTGACTTCGCCGACCCCGTCAAGTTTATAGCATTTACCTTAGTTGTCTTAGGACAATTCTTGCTATCACATAGCCATCATCATATCAATGGCATTTTACTTGATGTTTTGAGGCAACACCTACAGAAGAAGACCCTCGCACCTATGATCATTTTTGAGACTATTTCCAGTCTCTCTCATTGTGCCCGACATCCTCGAGGTCGGTTTTATGACTACCTGGCTTTCTTACAAGCCTGGTTATGGGAACACCTATCTATCCTTTCATCCTTCCTGACTTATGTGTCTTGAGATCTGACTCCAGCATAGATGCATGTCAATAACCGCCCTTACCAACCAAAATGACTATATTGGGTTATCAAAGCCTATTAGATGCTATGCTCCCTGAACAGATCACTTAGCGGGTTAAGTGGCACAAAACACGCTAGCCTCTTTTGGCTACCAAGGACCGCACCTACATGGTTATCACAGGATTCCACCAAAGCACTTCCTACGTACCCATACGGGTCCTTCGATAATTCTCTCTCAGGCAAGATCTCTTCAAATTCCCAATGGTCTTCGAAGACATCTTCATGCTAGACCATCGTACATCCAATCATACACGCTCTATACTAGCCACCTTATGGGACAACTCACATACCAGAGTTGCTCGGCATCCATAGTTAGAATCTTCAAAAGCACAGGTTATGACATCCTCCTATGAGCATTGGCTTCTACATAAGCCTTCTCTACAGCCCCCTACACCTGCAACATATGTCTCTTCGAACAAGAGGCCATGCATTGAATCAACATCCTCGTCGTATATAGAGCCTTCTCAGACTCAGGTAAAGTACGAGCAAGCACTAACAAACTTAGCCAAGGAGTGGGCTTTACATGCCCAAACCAAGGCTGTCTTAGAAGCTGAGACACTTTTGCATACAGAGGCCGAGGTCTCACACGATTGCACCTAGCATTATAACAAAACTCAAGCCAAACTCATTCACTCCCTGAAAAGTGAGCTCAATAACAGGATTTCCCACAAAGATTTGGAAATCAAAAGGAGGCGTAGCAACAACATGGCTTTTATACAAGATCAGTGGATATAGTCATGGGTTCACAAGCTAAGAAAACATAACTCCTCCTTAGGCTATGAACCGGTGTCGCCTCCACCACCACCTCCAATGATGCCTAATCTTTAGATTACATTTCATGTTTTTTATTTTTGATGTATTGAGGCAAGTACCCCCTCCTTTTGTAATTATCTCTGATATATATATATATATATGTACAAAGTTTTTGTTTCCAAAAACTATTGTAGTTAATTTAAGGACATGAATTCACTTGTATGACATATGCACTTATAAAGTAGTTAGCTATATAAAATGAATGAATGAAAAGAATGAACTCTACAAAATAATTACAATGAACCCCTTTTCTTTCAAAACGCAGTTAAACAAGCTACAATTGCTCCCTCAGAGACTCGACTGTAGAAAAAGAAGGCACAACATAGCAAAGCTATGGCCGAAAAGTCATCGCCTCCATCTACGGCAAGCACCACACCTCTTACCCTCCCAGAGGCATCCTCGAGAAATCCACCTCCTAGCAGGACGGGTCCTGAAGATACCCTCTTAGATGGGTTTAAGTCAAAAGTAGAGTGACTAATGGAGAGCATGGTCAGACATCCACTACCAAGCATGGTCAATCCTCTTCATTGCGCCAAAATTCTCTACCACCACATAGCCAACCCAACACTAATGAGTAGCCTTGAATTCCTACACTCACTGAGTTTGAGAAATTGATGTTTAAGTACTTACTAAAGTAAGGAGGGCCTCATAGCTAGACACAATCTCTAAGCCACCACCACCTCCCAATACAGTTGAATAGACTCCACCTTGTGGTTAGTCATATACACAGGGTCCCATCTATGTCACAACCCTGCTCTGAGCCACAACAACATACATGTAACCAGAACACCGAGCCATCTTTAACTTAGAAGAGTAGTATAGGCCATCGACATCAAGAAGAAAGGGGAAGGAGAGTGTTTCTCCTCCCAAGGATGATGAGACCAGTGCAAAACTAGCTAAGCTCGTAGCAGAGGTAGAATTGATGAAAGGGGGGCAATTCCCCATCTCCATGGATTTCGAGGATCCTTGTATCCACCCCAGGGTGTATTACCACCAAACATCTAAATGCCAAATGTCGAGAAGTATGATGGTACCACCTGCCCTAGGATGCATCTCTACATGTACTGTACCACTATGTTCTAGTGAGCACATGATGAGCGTATCTTATTCCAGATGTTTGGCCAAAGTCTAGAGAAGAATGTGGGAAAATAGATAGAAAGCCAAGAAAAGTGTAACATCAGCACATAGAGGGCCTTGATGTGGTCATTCCTTAATCATTATAAGTTCAATCTTGAGATGCTACCAACCAAAGAAGAGATTGAAGGAATGAGACCCATCACAGGAGAGAGTATTAGAGACTTTACCTATAGGTGGAGATTAAAGACCTCTAACCTGAAACACCTTATGTCTAAGGAGGACATGATATCCACTTTCATGAGGACATTGGGTCCCACCTACCCGCTGATGCTTCTAACTGCTTCACAGAGTAACTTCACCGAGGTTGTTGACAAAGCCACAAAGGTAGAGCTGGCCATCAAGGCAGGTTCTGTACAAGATGCACCACTTTCCCTTGCTAGTTCCACTAGAACTATGCCGAAGAAGGCAGCCGTCACCCGATCAAAAGTGAATCTTGTGTAAGCCATTGAGGTCCCTCCACCTAGTCAGTACAATGGTCATGCTTTGCCTCCGCCATAGCTGACCCAGAACTATTTAGCAGCCATGAACATCATTCCTCCTCAAACACAGTAGTTGTACCAATCCAGATACCGTGGTGTGCCCAGAAAGGAGAAGAAAAAGAGAAAGTTCACCCCACTGTCATACTTCTACAAGTACATAATGGAGTACCACATCAAAAAGAGGTTGTTATAGCCAATTGACCCGAGAGCTCCACCTTACCTCTGCCCTACTGCTACAATTAAGCGGAATATTATGAATATGACCAATCCCTAGGGCACACCATTGACAAATGTTTCTTCCTACGACATGACATCTAAGACCTAATCAATGAGGGTAAGGTATCATTTGACCCTACACTCACCAATCCTCCACCTAATTCAAACATCATCCAGAATCCACTTCTTGACCACCAGCCACCAAAAGGAGTCAACATGACCAGTCTCACCAGCACCCAATTCAATCCCTCTAACTTCATCACCAAGATCTCAGAACCCAAGATGATCATTTTCTTACCCGATACTAACCAAGTGTCCACCTTGAATGAACACTCCCCCTAGCCTATTCCCCTTCATGAATACGAGCACCTACTCACACACATGTGGGATATGGCCCCAGATAGCCTAGCAACAGTCCTTCCTCCCAACGTAAACATGTACAAGGAAGGTTCAACAACCCACGACCCATTTTCATCCCCCCATATCATCCCACCACCATCACTATATGCCTAACTCACTAATCTTTCATCCCCTTACCAAGTCATCAACATCCCTCCACCTACCAGAATGCAATACTTACTGAACCAAGTCCCTCTAGGCTATCTAGTTAGGGAAGTGGTAGATCCAAAGCTATCAAAAGATGAGTTAGAAGAGCTCATAGACTTCATCACCAGGTCGGGTAGAGTCTCTAAGCTAGTCACATATCGACATCTCAGGGAAAAGGGAAAGAGAAGATGATAGAGGAAGAAGTTGAGACAGAGGTACAAAAAAAACTAGAGAGGAAGAGGAAAGGAGAGAAAATAAGATTTTTTAAGTAGTAATTCAGAAGTCTCACCTGTACTTGATTGAGCATTTGTCCAAGATACCAGCACAGGTCTCAATCTTAGGCCTCTTACTGACGTCAGAGTAGCACAAAGAAAGATTCTTGAGCATATTCAGAAAGTCCTTTGTGGACACTTTGATCACACTAGACAGGTTGGAAAACATGGTGGCTAGAGTATCAACACCACTAGTCATAACATTCTTAGAGGATGAGATTCCCAAGGGTGACACCATGCACAACCGAGCCATCTATGTCACGGCACACCACTTCGACATGTGTATTCTCCTCATTTTGGTAGACAATGGGTATGCCTTAAACATCTACATGAAGAATACATTGGACATGTTGGGAGTCCCCTCAGATTATGTGAAACCCAACTCATGTAACAATGGGCCTTTGCAACCAAGGAGAAGTGTACATTCCCTTAGTGATAGAAGGGAGAATGTTCCAAGTTTAGTTCAGGTGCTGAGCATACCATCCTCCTTCACAATGTTGTTAAAAAGACCGTGGATTCATCAGGCAGGCACCATCCCATCCACTCTCCACCAGAAAGTGAAGTTTATCATCGATGATGAGGTCATCACAATACCAGCAAATACATATGTGATCACAATGATAGAACAAAAGATATTGGGAGTCCAAAACTTGTAGGCTCCAAATACCTTCACCTCGTACCAATTTGAGCTTGTGCATATAGAGAAAGAGGCAACAGAGCTAAAGAGGAAAGCTAAGATACTTCCACCGAAGTTCGACATGATGGCCAAGATGAAGTTCGATCAGAACAAAGGCCTAGTCAAATTTTCTAAGGAAGAAAGAACCCTGGCAAAGCTATCAGAGTGCCATACAAAGCAGGTATAGGGTTCAAACCTTTGATCAAGCATCAATTCAAGAAGAACAAGAAGAAGAAAGCTAGCCACAAGGTTACACAACACTTTATACCCACTTCTGGACTACCCAAGACTTGTACTACCCTGCTAACTGAATCATCAGCTCAGACAGTACCACCTAAGCTCAACACAGAATATACATCAATAGTACCAATCATTATTCCCCCTTCAACCATTAGTCAACACTTTGCCTACCATCTTAAGGCTGCTCCTTATACTCACATGTTCAGCTCTAAGCTGTTTGTACCTGAGGTTGGTAAAAGTTTAACCCCTAACACCTTAGAACATAGGGAGGACAACCTAGCTCCCCTATGTCTACTCTCTCTCCCCGATGATGTCATGGAAGCACTACAATCAATTATTACAAGTGGAGAGCTAGACCTAGATGAGCTTGACTTTGACTAGGTCAACATGCCAGAAACATGGGTACCCGTGGAAGCCACAGAGGAGATTGGATAAGCCAATACCACCACAATAGAGGACTAGGACCAGGTGATGGATTTAATGATTGAGAAAAGAGGCCATGAAGAGCTGACCTTTCCACTCTTGCTTATACTTTCAAAATCCTTTTAGTATTTTCTTTCACCACTTTGTATAAGAACTATGTAGACTTGATCTCTAATGACCCAAAATTATCAAAGCATTTGACTAGTGCACTTGTAAGGGGTATGTAGGCAACCTGAGACACAGCTTTAGGCCCAGTCACTTTTAAAAATATATTTGTATGCTTTCTTTACCCTTGTAGTCAAAGAACTACATAAGGCTTGTTCTTGACAGACCAATGTTTTCAAAAGCACTTATGCTAAAAGTTAAGTATATGGGCAACCTGAGAAGTAAACTCAGGCTCAACTGCTTTTCAAAAAAAATATAAATTTGGTCCACCCCCAAGACCAGAACTATGCGTGACTTGATCCCGACTGAACAAACTTTACTAAGCTTGTGATTAGTTCAAACATTGGGTATGTAGGCAACTTGGAGCATGATTCCAAGTCTAGTTGCTCCTCGGGCATCTAATGCTCTTTTTCATGTAAATCCATACTCCGAACTTTTCTTTCAAAAAAAGGAACTAGAAGAATGGAATGACAAGGAAATAATGTAGATAGAGGTGATTAAGGCCTTTGAGCGCCAAGAGAACCAAAATCTTCCATTAATAGATGACCTCCAAGAGATCAATCTTGGGTCAGAAACCATGCCTAGAATTGTGAAAATTGGGACCCCTAGCACTTCAAATTTGGGGCATGCCTTGTTAAATTACTTCGAGAGTACATAGACATCTTTGCATGGACCTATGCAAACATGCCTGGTCTCGACACAAACCTTGTCATCCATAAGCTTTCCACTAACCTGGATATTCATTTCATTAAGCAAAAACCTAGGCGTCTATGACCAAAATGGTCCCTAGCCCTTAAAGAAGAAACTCAAAAACAACTAGATGTTGGTTTCTTTTTGTTTATCCAATATCTTCATTGGTTAGCCAACATTGTCCCTGTACCTAAGAAGGATGGCAAGGTCTGAATGTGTATCGATTATAGAGACCTGAACAAAACCGGTCCCAAAGATGATTTTCCCTTACCCCACATTAATGTTCTCATTGATAATACTGCCAAACACAAGATGATGTCCTTCATGGATGGGTTCTCAAGCTATAACCAAATCAAGATGTCTGAAGAAGACCATGTGAAGACTGCTTTCACAACCCCTTGGGGCATATTCTACTACAAAGCCTTCGGTCTAAAAATTGAAGGAGCAACATATCAACGGGCTATGACTGCCCTCTTCCATGACATGATCAACAAAGATATGAAAGTCTATGTTGACAATATGATTGTCAAGTCCCATCATCGGGAAGATCATTTGAAGCATCTACAAATGCTATTTTTTCGTCTAAGGAAACATAGACTGGAGTTAAACCCAAACAAGTGCATCTTTGGAGCCTCCCATGGAAATTTGTTAGGCTTCATTATCAGCGAAAAAGGAATAGCGGTTAATCCTTCTAAGGCCAAAACAATCATTGCAATGCCTACACCTCGCACAAAGAAGGATGTACGT
>JAOXJP010233727.1:0-10272 GCA_025762735.1 Platanus orientalis | reverse complement strand
ACTAATGACAAGTGGTTTGCATATTGATCTATATGTCCTGATTCCTTGTTACTTACATAGCATCAGTTTTAGGTTTTTACTACTTTATTAAGTTTATTCACTTTATTGTACTGGAATTGAAATTATTGATCATAAGTAATTGTTATTTACTTCTTACTAGTAATCAATTATAGTATAAGTACTTATTGGTTGAAGACTTCTTATTATTTATTATCTACTTGTAATTACTTATTCACCTATTATTTTGATTTCATTTAATAGTCATTTCATAACATTTTTTTCTTCTAATGGTTTGAAGTTACTTCTAATTGCATTTTACTTGCTTCCCAATCGCTTTCTACCCATTCTCCAAATGCTTCTTATTTGGTTTTCGCTTCTCGCTTCTCGCTTCCTAAGGATTTATTGAGCCCTGCTTCCCGCTTCTCATTTTTGCATTGCTTCTTGCTTTTGCTTCTTGCTCTGATAACTATGATTCAAATATTATACAAAATTACTTTATTTTGCATGCCTATAACTAATATAGAATTATATAATTTATATTGCCATTGTTAAAACTGACTTTATGTACCAACGTACTAGAAGGGTACAATTGGAATATTATTATTATAATATAAAGGTGAGGGGCGTCATTAATAGGGCTAACGAACCCTATTTTCACCCTTCTCATGATCTCTTCTTCTCATCTTTTCTTCACTTCGTTTCTTCTATCTTCTTCTTGTTTAACATGGTATTATCAAGTTTTTGTTCTTTGTCACCTTACCTTTGTTTGTTTGGTCGGGTTATGTTGTTTGTTGATGATGTTGTGTTGATCCATGGAGGGATGTTTTAGAACAAAATGGTTTTAAGATTAGTCAAAATAAATCAGAATATATGGAATGCAAGTTTAGTAAAAATAGGAGTAGAAATGAGGAAGTAGTTAAAATTGATGACCAAGAGATACCTCAGAGTGACCATTTTGATTATCTTGGTTCAATCATGCACAAAGAAGGTGATTATTGTAGATGACGTTGCTCATAGAATAAGAGCGGGATGGTTGAAGTGGAGAAATGCTTCTGGAGTGTTGTGTAACAAACATATACTATAAAAATTGAAGGGACGATTTTATAAGATGGCTATAAGACCAGTCATGCTTTATAGAGTAGAATGTTGGGCAAACAACAAACAACACACATAAATGACTGGCCGAGATAAGGATGCTGAGATGGATGAGTGGCAAAACTAGAAAGGATAGAATTAGGAACGAATCCATTCACGTGAGCTTAGGTGTAACACTAACAGGTGATAAGATGAGGGAAATTCGATTGAGATGGTTTGGTTGTGTGCAACGAAGACCAATGACTATGCCGGAGAGAAGGTGCGAGACGATGCAAGTTGAAGGTGCTACAAGGACAAGAGGAAGGCCAAAATTGACTTGGGTTGAAGTAGTAAGGAGAGATATTGAAGCTTGTGATTTAACAGCATATATGGAAGGTGCTAAAAGGACAACTGGAAGGCCAAGCTTGTGATTTAACGCCAGTGAGAAGGTGTGAGACGATGCAACTTGCAAGTTAAAGCTTTTAATTATTTTCACCACACTATCCTGCAATATCCACCCCTTTACGTACTCATAAGTGCCTCTGTAATCTCTATACAGTTCTACTAAACCACCAAATTAAACCTTTAACCTTTCCCCTTACATTCTTTTATTCTCAACCCCTACATTCCTTCCTAAAATAAACCTACGCCAACCTAGTTGATACCTTTGCGAGTTCGTTCAGCATCAGATTGATATTAGAGCCTTATTTCTACATCAAATGCTTTATTGCAATCATGAAGTCACGTGTTCAAGTACATTTTACCAACCAAAGAATCAAAATAACGAGTTGGAACAAAAAATAAAAACTAAAGGTCAACTTTTAGCAACCTCAAGCAACCATTTCTTGTCTACAAAAGAGAGGAAGACTATGTTGGAAATCAACAATGCAAACTACATACCGTAAAATATGCCGGAATCTTAGGTATCACAATCTTGAACTGCTCAGGAGGCTGACCCTACACCAATCATGTACTCAGTGAAAACTTAATGTATTACCATGAATAGATCAAACATACCTCTGCCTTGTAGACCAGAACATAGATTTAAAAAAATAACATTTATCTTGAGAGAACTAATTCAAAATAGACCATGAGACAAGACAGAAATTATCTTCTGAGAGTAATGGATCATAATTTTTTTAGTTATTCATAGTTCAAGATTTGAAAATTGCAGTTTAAGATCAATACAGGTATAGAAAGACATAAAATTCATGGTGTAAATACACATACTTGCTTCATGTAAAACCAGTTATTGGGAACCCAATTTTACTGTTACACTTCTTTAAGAATATGTAGTATGGCTTTTCTTTTTTTTTTGAAGTAAAAAATTTGTTGAGAGAGAGAGAGAGAGAGAGAGAGAGAGAGAGAGAGAACAGAAGGCAAGTAGACCTCCAAAATACAGACCAAAAAAGACAGCAATGCACCACACTAAAACATCACCCTAAGCTTAGCCCCACTTCCTGCATCCCATTCCCTCCCAACAACAAAAGAAATCCTCAGCACCAAAACTACCTGAATTCTCCCTTTAAACAAGATTTCCCCCCTTCACAACCTCCCCTCATTCCTGAAATAGTAAAAGGATGAACACAAGTGGAAAGGCCATTTACCCTGAGACTCCTGCCTCCGCTGTCCCTTGTTGAGGATCCTTGCTATCTCCTGCCCCTCTAACAGGATGCTATTTCATGCTCCACAAGGTCACAGTGACAACCAAGAGGTTCCCCAGCCTCAGTGATAGCGCTAGGGATTTCCCCTTCCTGCTGAAATTAGTTGCACTCCTGTAGTTGTTTGAAGTCCTTAAGTGCTAGATGATCACCAATGAAAATTGGACTCCAAAAATTTTATGCATCTTAGCAACACGATCAATCTCCTGCACAGTCATTGGAGGCTTAGGGTCCTAGATCTCAACAATGGTAGCTCCTAGTCATCAGAATTGTCTGCGGAGCTTGATGTAGCCTAGGAAGTCGTTCATCCTCCTCTTCTCTACCAGTATCAAGAGTAGATGGATAGAACTTAAAAGTATTATTCATTCCCTTCATGCTTCCTACACTCTACCCTCCTTTGCTGCCCCCCTGAAAAATGGAAAAAAAAGAACCCTTCTTTGAGGATTCCTAAAGATCACTTTTTTGCACATCTGAAGTTTTGGTGCCAACCTGAGGGCAACAATCCCTACACGAGAAGCAAAATCCACCCCCAAACTCGACAGCATAATCTGAATACCAACATTGGGCTCCCCATCGCTTTAAGAGTGAGTCCTAGGGTTATCAGAGATTGTTTGGACAGAAACATGGACATCCTCACATCTTCTGTGTGGCCAAGGGTTCTTTTCTTGCATCTGCAATCATGAGGATCAGCTCCTAGTTATCATGAAGACGATATTCCCACACAAAAAGTAGAGTCATGGAATTTTACTCTGCCCCCATTCTTATTCCTTTTAAAATGTATCCACAACCCCTTGAAGGATATTAGGAATGGAGGTCCATGTGCCCAGAACTATGCCTTTGAACTAGCAACATAACTTTGACTCAAGTTATGGGCCTGAACTGCAATTGATGCAAATATGCCAAGTGAGTGGGCCTAGCATCGCTCAGGATTCATCACATTTGGACTCTGCAGTAGTACCAACAACAGGGTTTCCCATTGGAAATTCAAATGGTGACTCAGGATATAGCCCAAAGAGTGTGCTAATGTGCAACACCTGGAGGCAAATCTAGCCAGATTTATGGAGTCAAGTAAAGCTGTAACATGGGCTGTTATGGGATATCCTGGGACAGATTTTGGACTGTTCAGAAAACAGTATAGAAGAGAGGAAAAGGTAGGTGCTGCAGGGTGTAGGCTTAGAAAAGAAGGTGATTTAGGTGAATGGAGTTGGCTGCAATAATGGGTCTACTAGGGTTTCAGGTATGCTAAAAACAAGGAAACAGTAGGCTGGTTTATTGGGTAGAAATAGGGACAGAAGAGGGACTTGAGAGGGTAGAGAATAAGGTCTGATCAGGTCTCTGTTTTGGGTCTAACAATAGACTAAACAGGGCTGTTCGTGGGGCTGTAACAGGGTCAGGTCAGGGCTGAATTGGGAGGCAGGTTAGGCTCATAACAGGACTGAAATAGAAAAGAAAAAGAGGTGATTGTGGATATACAGGAAGGGTTCTTGGGACTGTATAAAGAAAACAGCAAATATCTTCTAGAAAAAGGAAGAAGAAGTAAGAAAATAGAGAAGGGAGGGAGAAGAAAATGGTAGAAGAGAGAAGAGAGAAGAAGAAAGGGTGAATTTACCTCCATGTAGAAGAAGAGAGGGAAGAGGTGGGGAGTCCACGACTCAACCTAAGAAAATAGGAGAGGGAGAGGCTGGGTCACAACCCAATAACACCACATGTGTTATCTTCAATTCAGATCATCTTTTCTTCTTTTTTATTTTATTTCTTATTCATGTGTCTAGGCCCCTTAAATAGGCTTACATTAACTTATAAAAAGAAACTAAAATCCCTATATTCTTGGACACTATTGACTAAACTTTCCTAAGATAAAACTTCTAAAATAAATAAAACTCTTGATAAGAAAGAATCCTAAATAAGTAAAGACTTTTTTTTCAGAAAAAATGAACTCCTATAAAATTAAACTACTAGGGGCTGTCGTCTTCTCCTAATGGGCCCCACTTTTGACTGTCAAAGAATCCTAAACTAATTAAAAAAAGTGCGCTGTACGACCAACACTTATTACACACTTTAAAGAATTAAAAAAACACCTAAACTAATCCCAATTTGCAAATAACCCCCTGGCGAATTAAGCCATATTACAAAAGACTCTTTTTGACAATAAAATCCTAACAAAAACACCCTAAAACAGAAAATTAAAAGCCTAATCTACTGGACAAAACGTACAGGACTATCCATGGTCCTCTAATTTTTTATTCTTCACACTATATGCTCACGCATCAAATGGTCTATGGGCCTGAATCACAATTGATGCAAATAGGCCAAGTGAGTGGGCCTAGCATCATTTATCCCAAACCATTTTCCCAAGTGACAGTCACTGTCCTGAGTCACACATGGGATCCCCTCTTGGGGCGTCATGGGTTTGGATTCACCACATTTGGAGTCTGCGGCAGTACCAAAAACAGGGTTTCCCATTTGAAATTCAAATGTCCTATGAAGGTCATCAACCTTTCTATCATAAGGATCAACAGGCACCCCAAAACCATGTGTCATGATCCCTTGACAGAGTAAATCAATATGAGACCATCTCCACTCAGTTTAAAGCAACGAGAGACACAGGTATAGGCTCCTCAAAACCAAATGATGTTTTCAGCAGTTGATCCACCTTGAAGTTAAGCTACCATTCATGTTACCAGGAAACAGTGAAAGACCGTGGATCCTTGCTGTAAAATATGATTGCCTCACTCTCGAACACAATCCTAACAGGGTATAGAAGAATAAGGTTCAAAATGTTAATGTTGGTTAAAATGTTCGTTGGGCCAAAATAGGACATATTTCAGAACTCAGAAATGTCAGAAAGAAATATTATAAAATCGTGAAAACTTAAGAAACATTTGGAAATCTTGGAAATATTCACCCATATTTTTAGGAGATGATATAAGAAGCACAAATACACACTTTTAATGCATTATATCAATATAAATATCATATATGGCTATGAATCTATGGTAAACATGCAAACAGATAATAGAGTTATGCTTATGAGTATACCATCTATAGACTTTCCATGCATGTGCTCAAATTGCTAGAGCACTTTGGAAATGGAAGTTGATTCAGTCTATCTCAAGAGGTGATGGTTTGAATCCAATGAGATCCTTAAAATATAGGTTTAAACCTCCTTAGATTTAAGACGAGTCTTTCAACCTCACACATTTCAAATCCACACATGAATTCTAGTTATGCTAATTGATACAATATGCAGGTACATGCATTGATAATGCATGATCTATATGTAGAACTCAGGCAAAAGCCATATGTAAAATTAGTTAATTTTAAATATAATCGTAATATGTTTACTAATTTTATATTATTATTTGAATATAAATTCATAAAATAATATTAATACTATATTAATGTGCTTAGTTGTTTACTAATCTTTATCCTTTTTAAAGTTATTATGTAATTTAATTTTTTTTGTATTAAAAATCAGATTTTATTTTATCCAAAATTTTAAAATAATTTTTTTTTAATCTATTTTTCTTCTTTTCAAATTTCAATAATCACTTAATAAATCTAATTTATATTGTGATTAAAAGTTAGACTCATGAAATACTCCTAAGGTGTATGATCCATGATACACCCTAAGAGTACCCTAATAGGCCCAACCTTATAATGGCCTATTTCTTTCAAGGTGCGGGAGTTGGGGGGGGGGGGAGTGTTGGAACGAAAAGAGATGGAGGGAGGGAAATAATAAGGGATGGAACTTACTGGCATCTGGCAGCAGCGATAGTACTAGGACTAGCGGCACATATGCTTCCCTTTGTTATTTTTCTTTTCCTCTTCCTCTGTCTCTTCTTCCTTTGCTTTTTAGAGATGTTGACATGGTGTTGACATCTTCCTTAAAATGCACTGAAAATAAGAGTATTCTGATCAACATGTTGATCAAAATATGAAAATTTTCATATTCCTCTGGACATTCATGTCGGTCCCCTTTGACACCGAAATGTGTAGGCCAACATGGACTGACACGACACAATTTATGAAAACAATGTCAAAGAGACCCAGCCTTGATATGTAAGATTAGAAATAACCTTGAATGCCTTGTGTCAAACCAAGATTCAAGCAGCATCCAGCCAATACCAAGGGGCCTGTGATTAGCTTCAATAAGCTTACCATAGTCATCACCAATTGCCAATAGCAGAGCCAATTCTAATAGATTACTGGAGAAACTCTAATCATCCTTAACCCAGGTGATCACGAGTCAATTGAAAGTTCCAAACCATCAAAAACTTGAATTTCTTGAATAACTGTGATAGAGAAGAAGAAGATGAAGAAGAAGAATCTCATGAGTGAGGAGAGAATCGTATGAGTAGTTCTATCTCATATGGTTGTATTTATACTAAACACTTAATTTGTGTACAATACTTATGATATATCAAAGATGTATGTGTATATAATACCCTTATGCCCCAAATACCCTTTAGATACATGTATCATGATACTCCCCCTCAAGTTAGAGAATAAATATCACACATTCCCAGCCTGCTAACCAAAGATATAAATGGTACTCCACCAAGACCTTTTGTAAAGATATCTGCAAGCTGATCTTTGGTTTGAATGTATAGAATACAGATGCTTCCTTTCTTGATATGATTGTTGATAAAGTGCCTATCCACTTCCACATGTTTTGCCCTGTCATGCTGTACTGGGTCATGTGCAATGGTTATAGCCCGTCTTGTTGTCACAATAGAGAGTCATGGGTCCTTGTGTTGGAAATCCAACTTCGGCTAATAACATTTTCAGCCATAATGCCTCACATATCCCATGAGCCATTGATTTAAACTCAGCTTCTGCACTAGGCCTTGCAACCACTGATTGCTTCTTACTCCTGTAAGTCACTAAATTTCCCCCTACAAAGGAACAATAACCTAAAGTAGACCTCCAGTCTACCAATGATCTTGCCCAATCAGTATCAGCATATACTTCAACTTGAGAATGTCCATATCGCCGATATAAAATACCCTGTCCTGGGCATCCTTTTAAGTATCTACGGACTTTGTATGCAGCTTCCAAATGGTCTTGAGTTGGAGCATGCATGAATTGGCTGATTACACTTACTGCATAAGTAATATCAAGACGAGTTAAGGATAAGTAAATGAGATGTCCTACAAGTCTTTGATATCTTCATGCATCAATATGTCTTACACTGTCATTTTCCTACAATCTATGGTTTGCTTCTATAGGAGTTACATGAGATTTACAACCAATCATTCTTGCTTCTTTTAACAGATCCAAAATGTACTTTCTCTAAGAGAAAAATATGTTTTGTTTTGATTTGACCACTTCTATCCCCAAAAAATATCTCAAAGAATCCAGATCTTTAATTTTAAACTCTTTCGACAATCACCTCTTAAGCTGTGTAATCTCCACTTCATCATTCCTTGTGATCACTATATCATCAACATAAACTATCAATGCTGTTGTCTTCGATACCTGACGTTTAGTAAAGAGTGTGTGATCAGCTTGGGCTTGTTTATATCCTGCACTAATATGGCAGTTTGAAATCTTTCAAATCATGCCTGAGGTGATTGCTTTAAGCCATATAATGCTTTATTTAGTTTGCATACTTTTTCATTAGCATTAGGCACATGAAACCCAAGTGGTGTGTCTATATACACTTCTTCCTTCAAATCCTCATGTAGGAAAACATTCTTCACATCAAACTGTAAGAGGGGCTACCCCTAATTTACTTCTAATGATATGAGTACTCTTATAGAGTTCATTTTTGCAACTGGGGCAAAAGTTTCTTAATAGTCGATGCCATAAGACTGAGTGTACCCCTTTGCAACTAGTTTTGCTTTGTATCTCTCCACAGATCCATCTGATTTGTATTTCATTGTAAATACCCATTTGCAGCCCACTAACTTCTTTTCCTTAGGAAGATCAACCAATTCCCATGTCTTGTTTCTTTCTAATGCTTGCATTTCTTCTTTCATGGCATTCCTCCATTGTAGTTGGTGCATAACCTCAGATACAGTGCGAGGAACAATATAAAGAACAAGGCAATAGAAAACTTGCGAAAGGATGGTGATAATGCATGATACAACACTAAATTAACAATTGGGTGGTGAGTACAAGATCTCACCCCCTTTCTAAGGGAAATGGGCTACTTAAAATTCAAATCTTCAGAAACTAGAGTGGGATTACGAGAAGGAATGGTTACATTACTTGTCTCAGAAGAAAGTTTTGAAGTAGAATCTTGGAGTGGTCCATGAGAAGTTAAGTCTTGTTCTGGTGATCACATAGCAAGCCACAAACATCCATCATGGCAATACACGAGAGAAAAACAAACATGAAGGGGGGAACGGTAATGCTTGTCAACGAAACGCTTCACAACCTTTTCAAAACGACTCCAAAATGTTTAGAAGTTGATTTATAGTGCTTCTATGATTGAAAAGAATAAAAAATGACCCAAAAAACCCATAAAAAATCACCAGACGGAACACAGATGATGCAAATCAAAAGTTAGTCTGGGTGTTAACTTGGGTGGACAAAACTTGAGAGATCTCTCTCAACCTTCTTCAAACTGCATGAGAGTTGTTGCATTATCTTTCTAGGGAAAAAATGATCCAAACAGGCCCAAAAAACAAAATCGAAAACCCTTGATCTGATCATTGTATGCAAAATTCCAAAATCTGGAATTTTAATATTTTTCGAAAGAAATATCGTTAAAAAAAATCCTAAATCTCTTCGAAATCACATGCAACTTGTTCCATAATGTTTCTAAAATCGTGTTCTTCAAAACCCATAAAAAATCTTCAACTACTCTGATAGGTCGTACTGTCACAAACATGTCGAGGCATGCATGACATGGGTGGCCTGGTGGTATTCTTGTAAATAGATACAGTATGATTTTCTGTACCCGATGATGTTCCCTTCTGGCAATCCCAGAAAGGCTTAACATACACCTTGAGGAGGGGTGGGTGCTCTGAGGCACCCAGGCCCTTGGGATGGGCTGGAGGCATGCCAAGGTATAGTGGGCACGACGAATTGGGGCTATGCATAGGCGGCATGCTCTTAACCCGCATTAGCTTAAATTGCGAGGCATTCCCCAACGTGCGTAGGGGGCGGCTCTTGGCATGCACAGAGGTGTTGCCTTGAGTTCCCTTAGGGGTTAGGTTCCCTCATGGGACAGTACTTGAGAGCCCGGTGTGGCGGCATTGCGCAGTTGTCTGAGGATAGTGGCTTTCCTATATGGGTGCTACTAGCATGCGTTATGCGATAGTGGCAGCCCGTGTGGAGCTGAGTGGGATATCCCGTTGCCTTGGTGTGCTCAAGTGTGCCTTGTCTTTGTGCTGCGCAAAATCCTGGCTTTGCCTTGGACAACCACAGTGGTGGCATGACAAGACTCAGGGGTGAGGTTTTGCGTGGAAAGGCATGGTGCTCGGGTAAGGTGCCATGGCCTTCAGTGTGCTTATAGGCGGAGCGTGGAGGACTCCGGGGTCGTTTGAGATGCGCTTCAATGACACGGCATGGGTGCCGAAGTGGC